>JBBPBX010002109.1:0-93991 GCA_038048925.1 Garcialebias charrua | reverse complement strand
CGAGGCTGCACGGGCCTGTCCCCAACTGTCTCCCTGGGGTGGGGCAAAAGCTTTCCTAGGCATGCCTTCCCGAAGGGCTTCAGCCTGTTTGCGCCCCTGTTCAAGCCTTGTCTGAATCCGGTCCAGAGCTTTTCCAAACAGTCCCATCGGTTCAATCGAGTGGTGAAGAAAATGAATCTGTTGTCCCTCCGGGAGGTCTGTTAGGGTCATCCACAGATGGCGTTGTGCAATGACCACCTCGGCCATGCCTCTGCCCTGCGTGATGGCTGCTGTCCCCATCATTCGGAGCACAAAGTATGTCACCCTGCGGGCTTCCTCCAACACTTCAGTGGCAGCCTGCTTGTCTGTCGTCACCTGGAGCTCCTACAGTTTTTCAGCCAGATACGCTTGCATCATCGCGGATGCGTTCATCGCGCACGCCGCGAGGCCCTGAGCCCTGTAGCATTTCTCGAGCTGAGTAGCTGAGGCTCGACAGGCCTTACTGGGCAGAGTCGGTTTTGTCCCAGAAGACCTGGGGGCCAAATGAGATGCCAACGTGTCCTCCATTTGTGGCATGTTGGCTATTCCTGCTGCTTCCATACTAGTCACGTCAAGGAAATGTGAGAGCGGGAGCAGCATAGGATCCCTGGGCTCAGGCCAGGTGCGAGTCAGCTCTGTGAGGAAATCCGGGAAGATGGGCATCCTATGCCTCGTTGTAGATTGCTGTTTTGCGTAGAAATAATTTCCTGCCAACCTCGTGACTTTTTGACGAGGTGGAGGTTCGGGCCACGGGATCTGCAGCGTGTCCGCCGCTCTCCGGTACAAATCGAACAGAGCAGGGATCGAAGTGTCAGTCTCCGGGAGTACAGGCACCGGGGTGTGAGAGAGGTCCCCCTTCTCCCCATCGCACTCGTTGTCAGCTTCGTCACCAGAAAATTTACCTGAGTGTGTTAGCGAGATCTCATCCGCGTTCATCATGCCTCGAGTGTCAAAGTCGGCTGTCGAGTCCCCGATGGGAGCCGCAACATCTGGGCTGTCGCCCCATTCGACTCAGGTGCTGTCCTCCAAAACCATGCTCTCGAGCTCCGGCGTGGGAGTGAGAGTCTCAGTGAGGTCCAGGTCTGTTGGCGCCATGTTACGCCCATGGCTTTGGCCGCAAAGTCCACTCAGTGCCTCCAGCATCTGGCTGCAGTGCGGGCATGAGTCGGGCGCGTCCAGTGCCATTTTCGCGTGCAAAATTCCCAGGCAGACAGGACAGGCCTCGTGGGTGTCCATCGCCGAGAGGTAAAAACCGCAACCGCTGGGGCAGGCGCACAAGGTCTGGCTCGCCGTCCTGCTAGCTTTTTTCAGAAGTCTCGGCTTTCGCTTTCCTTTCTCTGGAGCCATGTCCGAGAGAAGACAAGCAAGTATTTCCAAAATTCTCTTTTGAGACGTCTCTTCCGTCGCGTCGCTTTCGCTGGCTAGCCTGCTACGACTTAGCAGGGTAGCGGTATGACGCAGTTAGCGCCGTCGAGCGAAGCAGTCTGCGGAGAGAAGAGAAGAAAACTTCGGGGTTAAGGAAAAAATGTGCCGGACTAGCTTTCGCTAGCCCAGTAGTACGCAGGAAAAATTATCTGTACGCTCAGCGTAAGGAGCGAGCTCACCTCTGGTCGAGCGATGAACAACAGAGAAGTCCCACGAAGAGAAGTTCAGGTTTAAGCGAGGTGAAGGGCAATAAGAGGACGTAGGATGGGCATCTACGTCTTAAGTACCCAGAGGGCGGGGTCTCTGGGGTGACGCTGACGTCCCCTGCCGTAAAGGCGCAAATGTTTTCCTTCAGGTAATCGCGCGGGATGCAATTTCCCATAGCAATAGTGTTGCACCGAGTGACTGACTGATAAGGGAACTGCTTCTTTTTATTTGCATTTAACCAGTGGTGGGCCTCCCACCGCTAGGTAGCGCTGTTGCGCTAATCCGCTTTTAGCGTAGCTAAATAATCTGTTAGCTTTACAGCGGATTGACTAAGTTTTATAATTCATAAGCGGGTTTGTGCTATTTTTATTTAAAATGCAGTACCGCTAATAACTAATTATCTATCAGTAAAAACGAAATAACGTATTTAAGGGCATTTAAGACCAAAAAACATGCTTGTTAGGCTGATTGGTGACTCTGAATTGACCCTAGGTGTGAGTGTGAGAATGGATGGTTGTTTGGTGTGAGTGAGACAGGTCCCTCTTGTAAATGAGTCCCCGTGACTCAACGAGGCTAGCCTGTATAAATAAAGGTTGAATGAATGAATGAATGAATTGAATTTGCATTTTTAACATCACTCTCCAGAACATTCCACAATCCAACTCCCTGAATTGAGGTAGACCGTCCCTTTAAGCTGGTTCTGAATTGTGGTTTGATGAATATCTGTCCCTTTAAGATTGTAATAACTTTGTCTAAATTTCTTTGGATATTTAAAGGTAATGTGTTATTATGAGCCCTATACATAACTGATAAAATACTATATTCTACCAATTCCTGGAATTTCAATAAATTTAGCTGAAGAAACAAGGTGTTTGATGGGTGACTGAAATGTTTTCTGGTGATTACTCTTACAGCTCTCTTTTGTAAAATAAAAACAGGCTTTGTAATTGTTTTGCACGCTTTTCCCCAAACCTCAATACAATAGATTAAATGTGGAACAATGATTGTGTTATACAACATATACAGAGCTTTATCAATTAAAAAATCCCTGACTTTATATACAGGTACATGAACACACAGCATGACAATCACAAACACCTGGACAACAAAATGGAGGAGATAAGCAAGACAATTAACAGAGAGACCAGGGAGTGTAGGGATGGGGACCCACCACCTGAGAGCAACATGCTTACAACTGTTATCTTGAAGTTCTAGGGTGTAGAGAGCCACAGAAACGGTTATGGTAGGCCGGATTTGGCCCACGGGCCTTGAGTTTGACACATGCGATCTAGTGGTACTAAAAGTAACAAAAGAAGAAAAAAAACAGCCAAATATGTCAGCAGTTTAGCTAACAGACTTTGGAATGGGTACATACATGTGGAAAACTCACATGAATGATAACCTCAGCTGGAGCAACAACACCACCAGCCTGATCAAGAAAGGTCATCAGAGACTCTACTTCCTCAGACGGCTGAGACGAGCTGGTCTGAGCAGCCCAGTCCTCACCTCCTTCTACAGGTGTGCAGTGGAGAGCATCCTGTGCTCCAGCATCAACGTGTGGCATGGAGGCTGCACAGTTGAAGAGAGGAAAGCTCTGCAGAGAGTGGTGAAGGCTGCACAGAAGTCTGTTGGAGTCAGTCTCCCCACAATCACAGACATTTACACCTCCAGATGCAGGAAAAGAGCCACCTGCATCATGAAAGACCTCACTCATCCAGCACACTCACTCTTTGCCCCACTCCCCTCAGGACGGAGGTTGAGGAGCATCAAGTGTAGAACCACTAGACTGAGGAACAGCTTCTACCCTGAGGCTGTTAGACTCATGAATAAATAAAAATAAAATAAAAAAATAAACACTGCAAAATATCACATCATACTGATGCTGATCTGTTTTCTTGTTGCTGTATTCATCTGTGTTCATCTGTGACCATCTGCTCATGCAGACTCATGTTCGTGCTGCTGTTTATTCCCACTATATTAAGCTTAGTGTATTACTAGTTGATGCTTTTCTTAGTTAGTTCTAGATGTTATTACTGTTTTTCTCTTTCATTTGTTGTTGGATGTAACTGGGACCTCGTGTACATAATCTCGTTTTCATCTCATGTACCACATGCGGTGCAAATGACAATAAAGACTCTCTGACTCTGACTCTGACTCTGATTTTGTCCTTGTCAAACCTGTTGAAGAGAACCAAACTAAATACTCTGAAACTCAAACAACTTACTGTATAACAGTTCATGCACCGCTAGTTGGCAGTGTAGTGCAAATATTGCATAACTTGCTGCTACCAATTGTTGAATTTAATTAGCGGATTAGAATTAGCTTCCCCTAATTTTCATAAGACATTAGTGCTTTTGAAATTGCAGACCTAAATAAATTAATTAGTGCTTAAGAAATAGCGGAACTAATTTTTGGATTAGCGTTGCCCACCACTGCATTTAACATAAGTGTTAACAAAACAGACAGCAACTATGGGGGAGTGGTGGTACAAACATTAAAGGAGACAAGCCTTTGATTGTGAGATCGCTGGTTTGAATCCCGGGACAGATGACGTAAAAAATGTGGGTGGGAAAGGTGAAGTGTAGGAGGACTCATTTGGACACAAAAGAGTAAGGAACTCTGTGTCCCTTGCCCAGAGGTGGGTTACCAGGGCCCAACCCTGGAGCCAGGCCTGGGGAGTGAGCACCTGGTGACTGGGTTTCTACCTATGGGGTCTGGTCGGGCTCAGCCCGAATGAGCAACATGTATTCGCCTTCCGATTGGTCCACCACTGACAGGAGGGGCCGTACAAGTTGGGTGCATGACAACATGGGTAGTGGACAAAGGCAGAGGCACTCTGACCCTGGCTCACCAAAGATGGCTTTTGAGTCATGGAATGTAACCTCTCAGGTGGGGAAGGAGCATGAGCTTGTGCGTGATATATGAACTACCTTTGTACATATAGTTGGGCTCACCTGGATGCATAGCATAGACTCCAGAACCAATCGGCTTTGAGATGGGCCTGGACATTACTCCAATCTGATGTTGCTTATGGTGAGAAGAGCCAAGCTGGTTTGGGTCTACTCTTAGCCCACAAGCTTGGTGCTTGTGTGTTGTAGTTGCCCAGGTAGATGAGAGGGCAGCTTCCCTGCACTTTTGCGTTGGGGGGATCTAACAGTTGTTTGTGCTTATGCCAAATGGCAGTTTAGAGTAGCCAACTTTTTTGGAGTCCCTCTTGGGGGTGATGGATTATTCTGGGCCATTAATTCTGCTGAGGGACTTCAATGCCTACATGGGTAACGGCTATGTGACATGGAGTGGTGTGACTGATCTTGAGTTGTGTTCTGTTGTTTGACTTGTGCTATTCAAGGTTCACAAACACCATGTTTGAGCATAAGGGTGTCTGTAAGGGCACTTGGTGCTAGTACACCCTAGGTCATAGATTGTAATAATAATTTGAGCTTCAGCTAAAGTTTCTGTCTGGAAATTGAAAGTTAATAAGACTACCCTGTAGTGTCTGAGTGACTGAATGCCATCCTAATTATTGATTGATGAAGTAATTATTGCTGCATATCTCAAATATAAAAACAAGCTCTAGATGCATTTCTGTCTATAAACACCATGTTTCACCAGACAGTGCTTTTATCATTGCTTGTACTAGTTTCACCTATTCAAACCCCAAGAATAACTTCATCCATCCATCCATTATCGTTGACTGTTTCCCCCATTTTGGGTCATGGGGTTCACTGGTCCCCATTTCCACGCATCACTGTGGGAGAGGCGGGGTACACCCTGAACAGGTCACAAGTGCATAACAGAACCACATAAACACAAACAACCATTCAAGCTCTCGCCCACACAATTTAGAGTTACTAATTGGCATAATATGAATGTTTTTGGTTTATGCAAGGAAAGAGTAGCCTACAGTATATGGAGAGAACAGGCAATGCAAAATAAAATGTGAAAATATGGATACAAAAACACAGACAACTGTGTCACAAATGTTTAATTTGGACTAAAACCTAATATACACAAAACAATCCCCTTGAAAAAGAACCTCTCAGTTGGCTGTTTGCTGCTGACACTGGAACCGACACCATTGAGTTTACTCCTCTCCTGCCACCTCACCTCTTTTGTTTGTCTTTGTGGGTGTTTGCACATTTTGCGTACATTAGTTGTAATATTTAACTAAGAAAATAAAATCTAGGTAATGTGAAGTAAAATCAAATGATCACTTGAATATGATTTAAGATGCCATATATTTTTGCTAGCACAAGTAATTTACTGTTAATTTATTTCAAAACTCATTATTCCATTTATTTATTTTCATCTAACATAGGAGTGCAGCAACAATGAAAGGACACATCTATAATATTAAACACAGGGCCAGAACTTGGTTGTGAAATACCAAAATAAAAATGTAAAATGTCCATTTTAATTTCATTATTTATTTTTATTTTTCACTCATTATATCAACTTTCTGGTGGAAATAATGCTAACCATGTCAACGGCATGCCTCCTTCAGTGGATCACAATCCTACTTTTTAAATTATTCACGTCTGTCAGTTTTTTTTTTTTGCTTATTTACAAAAGATTACACTACAATCTTTTGACATCAGTTTAATTGTGAATTGTAAAAAAATAATAATCATCTGCATTGTTGCATACAACTGGGTCTAATTTGTTATGGCAATGAGCTTATTTTTTACCTTAAAGTTTTGAAAGGCATGTCTTGTCATCAATGTCCTCATCAGGAACAAGATATGTCTTTTTTCCTGATGAGGACATACAGGTTAACAGGAATCAGCTCTTCCCAACAAGAGCTCAGTATCTATTTATTACAGTTAACAGTGTGCTATTCTTCATAAAGCTGTCTCAAAGCTTAGGTGAGTCAAAGGCTCGTCTCCTGAGTAAGACGATGAAAACTGGAAATGGGGTGTAAGTACCTCCATGTGAGATTTAATTAGAACCATTAAATATTCAATGATCAATGGAATTTATTTTAGCCGATCAATAGGTGGCCAGGCCTGAGAAGGACAATGTGCATAAGTTACTTATTTGCATTTCAAAGCAGCTTGTGTCACGTGGCCCCATTGGAAATCCATACCATTTTGTTAGGCTGTATTTCATATTTAGCTGTTTTATCCCCTTATCACTGACTGCTATTGATTCCCTTTCCTTTATTTACTGCCTGCAAACTGCCTTAGGTTTAAAGTGTCAAAATGTTTTTAGGGAATTCAATATACCTCCATCTGCCTTCCCCATCTCATATCTAGGTGTTTATTTCTCTCCCTGTCTCTCACTCACTTTAATTCCCCTCTTTCCCCTCACTTCCTCCTTCACTCAGTGCACCTCAACATAGTTGGAAATTAAACCCTGTCATCTTCCCACCCCCTGAACAGATCTCTGTTCACTCGGGTGTGAATCTGTGCATTATTCAAATAAATATCTCAGAGGTGTCTGGGGAATTGTCTGAGCCACTTCAAAGATGCCCACCCACCCCCCAGTGCTTCAACATTGCTTGTTCCCACTGGAGTTCTGTTTTGTTTACCTGAACCAGCTCTAATGGTTTATTCTTTTCAGCGCCTATCAGATGTTCAAGAGCACAGTTTAGCCAAGTTTCAAGGTATGGATGAACAGCTCTCACCTAAGCTTTGATTGCTTTGCAGTACTGAACACAACATCATTTGTTTGGTCCAGAAACAAGGATAACTTTGTTTTTATTTTCATTCATTCTGCAGTCATTCATCTAATGCATATTTGATTATGTGTGATTTCAACACTTTGTCCTCTCTATTTTCCATCTTTTACACTTTTATAATTAGAACTTCACTAAGGTGATTTTCCCAACTGGGACAGCGTGTCAATATGAGTACCAAGTGGTGAGTATCCAGAAGATGGACATAAAGCAGACTCAAAATAAGATGAAGAAAGTCTTCAAATATATTTTGAATTACAATAGACACAAGTGCATTTAAATAAATAACTAAATAAATACATAAACAAACAAACAAACAACAAACAAAATAAATATAACTAAATAAATACAATAATTAGCAAATAAATAAATAAACAAAGCAAAAATAATTGTTATTTTGTAGTATAGAACTGGTATTCCACGTTGTGAATAAGCAAGAATAGTTGGGTACAAGTTATTCACAGAGACATAATAAAGATTTTTAAACCATATAGTTTTGCTGCTAAACCTGAAATTTGCATCAATAACTAGAATAAACTGTTGCAGACACACAGTCACCCCACACCCACACACACACCATGTTCCCATGTAGGATGGTTTCTTTTTTCGTGGGCAGGCCCATCTATCACAGTCCTTGGCTTGAAGACCACAGAGGTTAGGAAGTTAACCTTCAGAGACCTGAGGTCAGCATGAAGCACCATCAGTGCCATCAGGATACATGGCCTAAGCACTTCTTCACAGCTGGGAAAAAGAAAATATGAGCAAACTGAATGGGTGTGTATGTGTGCATGTATATGATTGCTCATCTTTGGGGGGTTGTGCAAATCTGTCTTCATGAGGTAAATGTGAGCAGCATGTGATAGATTCATAATCATCACTGATAGTTTACATGTTACTATAAGAAACCTCAAAGACATAAGGAAGTACAAACTGTTTAGAGTAGAATGGTGTCTATAATGAGCAGTTTTACTATTGCAACTGCTCAAAGGGATTATAAATGAGAAATACAATGTCAACCATACTGTACCTAAGGAGGATTTGTTGTTTCTGCTTTTAATACTTTTAAAGACATAGGAAGCTACCCTCTTTTTCAACAGGAAGAACTCCAACACAGAAATGCCCAGCAAGTTCTTTTTGCAAGCAAAGTGAAGATCCACATCTTAAAACAAAAGTTGGTAATAACAAACAAGCTTTGCTCAAGTCCCTGCTCCACATGCCACCACAATCATGTCACTTTTGAACTAAACAAGTTGTGAGCCCACCTCCTTGATGTGCTCCTCTTCTTTGGGATGAGCTCAGGCCAAGCCCCAAGAGCAAAGGCTGAGCTACCAGGCCCTTGCCAGCAAGATCCTCTTCCAGGACAAGCTCCAGAAGGGTAGCCCCGTTTTCTTGTTTTGGATTAAGTAATCTGTTTACTGTTATGTTGCATCTTTTTAATTTTTTTTCTTTTTTTTTTCTATTTCTGACCCTCAACTGTGGCAAACTTCCATTAGTAGACGCTGTGAGGTGCTGATATATCAGTCATTTTATTCTTTCAATGAGAGCATCACATATTTTAATATAGAGTATAAATAATTTCAATATTTTTGGGGTTCTGACCTACCAAACATCTTAGGTATTCAACTGAGGTAGTTGTAAAACCACAAGAGAACAACAAGAAGAAGAAGAATTCAATTCAGTTCATTTATATAGTGCCAAGTCACAACAGAAATCGCCTCGTGGACTGAACAGAAATATTCATATATACAATAATATTTAGCATTATTTGTCTGAGGAGTAGACTGCTTTGAATTTAACTACATCGCAGATCTCTCATCTTGAGCAAGCATGAAGGTGACAGTGAAAAGGAAAAACTCCTTCATGAGGAAGAAACCTTTAGCAGAACCAGGTTCAGGACAAGTGGCATCTGCTTCAATTGGCTGGGTTTGGTAGGAACAGATACACAATAGCAGGTCAAGAATCACATGTTATGATAGAAATAGTACCAAAGGAAAACTATTCAATTTTAACAAATAATTTAATAAAATTAGGTCAATTTGTCCTTTAGTAGCCTAAGCTTATCATGAAAGACCTCACTCACCCAGCACACTCACTCTTTGCCCCACTCCCCTCAGGACGGAGGTTGAGGAGCATCAAATGTAGAACCACTAGACTGAGGAACAGCTTCTACCCTGAGGCTGTTAGACTCATGAATGAATAAATAAAAATAAAATATAAAAAACACTGCAAAATATCACATCATGCTGATGCTGATCTGTTTTCTTGTTGCTGTGTTCATCTGTGACCATCTGCTCATACAGACTCATGTTCGTGCTGCTGTTTATAATGATGTTTTTCCACTACATTAGGGCTTAGTGTATTACTAGTTGATGTTTTTCTTAGTTAATTCTAGATGTTATTACTGTTTTTCTCTTGCATTTGTTGTTGGATGTAACTGGGACCCCGTGTACATAATCTCGTTTTCATCACATGTACCACATGCGGTGCAAATGACAATAAAGACTCTCTGACTCTGACTCTGACTCTTATGGCAGTATAACAAGCTGACCCCATTTTTTTTCTTTATTTATCCAGGCAATCTCATTGAGCCACAATCACTCATTTTCAAGAGAGACCTGTTTTAGGGAGTAGATGATGGGGGTTAAGAGCCTTGCTCAGGGGCCCAGAGTGGGGCGAATTAGGGTAGAGGCAGATGTGGGTATTTCACCATTTTCCACCCACATTTGTTGATGTTGTCGGTACCGGGGCTTGAACCGGCAATCTTCCAATCACAGACCCACCGTCTCTAACCTCTGCACCACCACTCCCCATTATAATTATAGGATTTATCAAAAAGGAAAGTCTTAAGTTCAGTTTTAAAACTGGACACTGTGTCAGCCTTATGGACATAATCTGGAAGTTGATCCCACAAGAGAGGAGCCTGATAACAGAAAGATCTTCCTCCCATTCTGCTTTTGGAAACTCTAGGAACCACAAGTAAGCCTGCAGTCTGAGAGCCGAATGCTCTGTTGGGAAAATATGTAACAAGAAGATCTCAAATATAAGATGGAGCTATATTGCCGAGAGCTTTGTAGGTTAGAAGTAAGATTTTGAATTAAATTCTGGATTTGGCAGAGAGTCAATGGAGAGAAGCTAAAACTGGAGAGATATGATCTCTCCCACTAACTCCAGTCAAGACTCTGGCAGCAGCATTTTGGATTAACTGAATACTTTTTAAAGAAGTATTTGGACACCCAGATAACAAACCATTGCAATAGACCAGTATAAACATGACAAATGCATGATCCAGTTCTTCTGCATCATTTTCAGATAAGATGTTTCTAATTTAAGTGATATTACGCAGGTGGAAGAAGGTGGTTCTAGTAACGTTTGTAATGTGTAGGATAAAAAGCAAAAGAAGAAGAACAAGAAGAAACAACGTTCTCTAAATACCTCACCTAGTGACATAAAAATGGGTTTAACATATTGAAAGAGGTTGCAATGGTTCAGGTTGTATGCTGGTGAAGATTCTCAGTCGTCCAGTGGTTCAGATTCTTAGAAATATTGGTGCATTATGAATACCTTACACTGCAAGCATATTTCAGTATGTAAGGAATATATCTTTTTTGTGACATGCATGGACTGTAAAAAGGTTCTTGATTTAAAAAAAACAGATATTTAGAGCTTATATATCCATCCATCCATCCATTATCTTTACCTGCTTCTTCCCTTTTGGATCATGGGGGTCACTGGTGCCCATGTCCAGCAATCACTGTGTGAGAGGTGGTGGACACCCTGGACAGGTCTCCGGTTCATCTCAGGGCCACATGGAAACAAACAAGACAAACAACCATTCATTCAACAACTTAGAGTCACCATTCAGTCTAACATGCACATTTTTGGTCTGTGGGAGGAAACTAGAGTACCCGGAGAAAACCCACGCATGCACAGAGAGAACATGCAAACTTCACCCAGAAAGGCTCTTGGTCTGGGATTTGAACCATGACGACCTGCTCAATGAGAGGCAGATTCATTTAGTTTATACCACTAAAGTCAATAATAGCATATTTAAATTCAATAAATCTGTATACCAAAAAAAAATGCATTCATGGCTGATTATCAAAACCTTGTGTAGCAACCTAATAAGACAATTTAAATAACGGTAATGACAATCATCATTTCTTCTTCAGTTTTTGACCCCTAACCAGTTGAGTTTGGAAAGCCAAAGGCATGGACTTTGTTGGTTTGCTAAAGGCTATACTGTCAGTTTTTAACAGAGATGAGAACAAAATTCAGGGCAACATATAAAACTTCAGGCCATTCTTCTTTTTACTATCTATATGTCAGAAGTATAAATATTTAACATCACAAATTTAACCAAAGACTCCATCAGTAGTTGCGTGCATCATGAGGCACTTCCAATGTACACTGGGTCTTATTTATTTGTCGTGCATTTTATCTATGTAAATACCAAAATCACAATTTATCTGCTGCCATTTTATTCTGCACAATCATATTTGCTTATTTCTATGCAAACACCTGTCTGTCCTCATGCTTGTCCTCAAACTCCTTTTTTTGGTAAAGAGTTTTATAATTTTTTATTATTTTTTTTGGACAGCCTAGGCCCCAGAGTCACATTTCAGACTTGACCGCTATTTAACGGCTCATGATCCGCAAGGAAAATAGCTACAATGTAGCGGTCTGACTGAAAGCAAATTATTGGTTTTAAGGACTCCTGGTGCTGTGGGACCCAAGACCAGTGGCTGGGGCCGTTAACACTAACACACACACACAGCCAGTGTTCAAGCTATCATTATTTATTTAGCCTGTTAAGTGTTTAAAGTGCTATGGTTCCACTGGGATGGAGCATGATTGATGAAATTATTCCACATGTACTATATGGTTAAATGCTTAAGGGAGAGTAACAAAATAATATGGAAAAGTTAAGTCATTTTAGATGCAATGTCTGATCTCGTGCCAAAAGACTCAGGCCTGTTCGGCCAACTTGGTTGTAACATAGGGGAATTCAATATCAGGCACGATTGAAGTTGTTAAGCGGATTTTGTTCAAGAAAAAATATATAGTGTATGTGCTGTCTCTGTGTTTCTTGTATAGGGCTAAAAACAAAAACTGCATAGCTGTATCTTTTTTTAAATCTTGTGTTTACCACAAAAGTCTGAAATACTGCACAAACCACTGCATGCTGTGGTCAAAAGGAAAAATACAAATTAATGAAACTTAGAACATAACTTAATTAATGTACTTGTAGTCAAAATTTAGGGAAAAAATGTAAACATATAATTTGTTTAAATATAAATAACATGCATTGAACAAAAATACCTGAACTATTATTTGTCGGAATATGTCGGTGATGATAAAAAATGGAGAGGAGTGAAGCTGAAGGAATGAACAGATTGAATGGTTAATGAAATGGGTACCTTCAGGCCTGAATAAATTCTCTGGTCTGGTGATCCCCCATGGATGCTGCCCTCCCAGGGAGATTAATGACCACTGGGCTGTTGGATAATAAAGTAGTTTACCTTGGCAATGTGCTCATGTATTTATCACAGTGTCCACAAGTGGGTTGCTTGAGTACAACATCTTAATACAGTATATCCCCCTCACTTTTCTCTCCTGCTGCTGCTGATTTATGGTTCTGCCTCCCTCAAATAGTTTAGTTTCACTCGCCAGACCTCATACTGGCTGACCATCACTATCCTACCAAAATCCAGGTCAATGCACTGATGGAGAAGAAATGAAAGTTTAGTTGTAAAATGGCAAGTAAAGAGGCAAAAACAAGTCTGAATCTTAAGGTTTAGAAGTAACCGGTATACATTGTTTAAACCCTTCTCTTGAAGCTGTGGCACTCATGTAAATCTTTGTCTCCATTTTGATATTTCACTTTTTGTTGTTCTTTACATTTTATTGTTTATTTCATTATTATGTAAATTGAATTAGGTTTAACCTTGAGAAAATAGCTAGATTTTATCAGTTGTCCTGAGGAAGTGCAAACAATAGAAACAGTTTGTACAACTAATGCACAAAACAAAATGCAACAGCCAGTAGGGTTAGGGTTAGGGTTAGGGTTAGTAAATCATAATGATGTTTTAAAGGACAGAAATGTGATATTTAAAAATCAACATTTGATTCCCCTTAAAACTGTCTGAGATGGAAATCTATTATTTATTCGCATACTTCCTGACACAATCCAATACTATTTTACCATAATAACAATATATATTCTCATTTGTTACTTTAAGGTCATTGTGAACTATATTACAATTGTTATTTGATATTATAATGCTTGGTATCACTGTCAGTGGAATGAGGATACCAGCGGGTTCTGTGCTTTTCACTCCACTCATAAGAAACCTTGAAAATGTTTTCCTTTCTGTGAGACAGTTAGCTGCCTGGGTTTGGTTCTGGAAAACACCGAGATAGGGCATGAGGTGAAAGGGTAATCCCCTCTGATCCATCCATCCATTATCTTTTACCTGCTTCTTCCATTTTGGGTCACGGGGGTTGCCAGTGCCCATGTCCAGCAATCACTGTGCGAGGGGCGGGGTACACCCTGGACAAGTCGCAAGTCCATCACAGGGCCACATAGAGACAAACGAGACAGACATTCACTCACACCTAAGGAAAATTTAGAGTCATCGATCAGCCTAACATGCATGTTTTTGGTCTGTGGGAGGAAACCATAGTATCTGGAGAAAACCCACGCATGCACGGAGAGAACATGCAAACTCCATCCATGCAAACTCTACCCAGAAAGGCCCCCGGACCGGGATTTGAACCATGGACCTGCTTGCTGAGAGGCAGCAGCTCTACCAGTTTTGCCACCGTGCTGCCCCTCCCCGCTGATGAATTTCTCTAAAACAAACTTGTTTTCATTTCAGGAAGTCAGGACAGGTTGGATACTCAGATGGGACAAGGCATTAGTAAGTTCTATACAGTACTTGTTATGCATTGACTTTCTGCAGGTCTCGCTGTTCTCCAAAGCTTATAATACATTTGATGGTCTTTGATGATCGTCTGTGAATCAGCTTTTACTACGACACTGGCTAAAATGAATATATTTACATTTAAAAAGCAGCATCAAGTTGGGTTGTCTTCATACGTTTATTCAGTCTTAGAATTATGGTTTTGATGATGCCCTATCAACACACATCCGATAAAAGAAACATAATGCAAATGTAACAGACATTAATAAAAATACACATTCTCAAGAAGCAGTCTATTCTGTTCCTGCCCGTTCAGTGCACCCAGTGTAAGTCTGATTTGCGGTTCATTAGAATTCACCAGGTGAATATAGTCCTTAGCCACCTTCAACATGCCTGTGGTGAATTTAGTGCTTAGCATATTCCTGCTACTCATATCAAATTATTGGTTAATTTGATAGTTTCACAAGGCTTGAATAACTGGGAACAAGAACATAGTCTCAAGAAAGAGCCAACAAAAGGAGGAACAGTTTTATTTGTAAGGGCTACAGCTGGGTTACATATCTTTATGAGTGAAAACAAGAACACAGGGTTAGGCAGCTTAAGAGTGCAGAACCTGCAAGCTTTTATATCTGATTTTAGAGGCCTTAAACTGGCCTTTGTTTTTTACAGATTTGGATGAGGAGGTAATGGATTCAGAGAGCAAGCAGGTTATTGCACCGAGGGACTGAGAGAAACGCAATTTCGGTCCTGTTTATGTCCTGTACATATTGCAGTTCTGACAATAAAGTTGATTTTGACTTTTTGACTTTTATGACCAACAGGTAAAACTGGAGAGAGTAGAGCAGGCAGGCCTTAGTACCAAACAGAGCTGACATTGCAGATCTGAGCTTCAGATACAGAAGGAGAACAAAGCAGAGATGGCATTGAAACGATTCAGAACTGGAAGAGGGCAATTCAAAAGAACTGAAGGACCAGGAGGAGCACAGAATGGTAAATGGTAAATGGAGCTAACTTATATAGCACTTTCCAGCACCCTTTGAGGGGCCCCAAAGCGCTTGACAGTACCAACCATCCACCCATTCATACGCACATTCATACACCGGTAGAGGTAGCTGCCATGCAAGGCGCCAACCTGTTCTACCGGGAGCAACTCAGGGTTAAGTGTCTTGCCCAGGGACACAACGATGTATGCAGTGACCGGGGATCGAACCCGAGACCTTCCGGTCATGAGCCGACTGCCCTGCCTCTACACCATCTCGGTCCATGACGAATGGGCCGAATGACCTCAGAATGACCATGAGAGACTAACAGGCCACTACCGAATACTGAAATCAACTCCGCCTTATAAACCCAGATGATAATGAGCACTAACAGGTCCCACCTATGTGGGACCTATAAGCACATTTTCTGCACACCTGAAAAAAAAATACAAAATACAAAAATGATAAATAAAAAAATACAACATAATCCTCACAGCTCAACACATGAGGTTCATGATAATCTTTTTTTATCTTGATTATCTTTGACATAAGAGAATATGTCTACAACATGACTCAAAGTGATTTATCATCTCTCAATATTTATCTAGCACTCTATTAAAACAGCCCATAGTTTAACTGTAATCTGAGAATGTCTCCATACAACAGAGTTCTGAGTCTATTCAAAGTTTAAAATGCAAAAAGTGAAGTGAAAGCATATACTTTGATAACATGCATAGCTTAGCATGGTGCCAATCATTATTATATATACAATATATATATATATATATATATATATATATATATATATATATATATATATATATATATATATATATATATATATATATATATATATATATATATATATATATATATATATATATATATATATATATATATATATATATATATATATATATATATATATATATATATATATATATATATATATATATATATATATATATATATATATATATATATATATATATACTGTATATATATATATATATATANTGTATATATTGCATACCAGTATATATTGAGAAGTATAAAAAATATACATCAAGTGGATTTTGTAATTTAACATAATCAATATGTACATGTGATTCAATGAAAGATATTAGATTTGTAAAGTGTGAAATAAATATTTGTCTGAGTATTGAAAGACATCTTACCAAGATACATTATTTGCGCACAAGCTGTTTAAATTCCAGGAATTTCTAAATTATCTTCTCTCCTGAAGGAACTTGCAACACTTTCCTGTGAAATGTCATGGGACCAGTATTTTACAATGTTTGTAAAATAAACTAAATACAAATTATGGTAGTTAGAAAAGTAAGTTGGTTACCAATGCAGCACCAGGTTTCGTTATCATAAAATGTGACATAACTATTTCTAATCAGCAAAGTTTTAATAAATGGCAACAATATGGAAGGCTTCATGTGACCCTCCTGAGCAGACCCTAAAAATACAAGATACAAGATACAAGAGCTTTTATTAACATTGCACCAGTTCTCACCAATTACAACGTGATTATGTATACACTGTCATCCAGAAGAGGGGTAGAGAATGTAAAGCTGCTGCTTATTCAAAACACATGACATGTTCTTCAGCGCGGCCTCTCTCATCCGTCTCGGGATGAAGGTCAAAGGTGTGAAAAAAAGGTAAGGAACCATGAGGGTTACAGCATTAGTATTAAAAAAAATGTATCACATTTTGTCTGCAAGACACCGCATGACACAGTAAAAACCATACCATAAGCACATAAGGACAGTTACATGTTGCATGTTGAGAGAGAGACTGAGGCAGGGAGGATCTGTCCATGATACATTCCGGATGCCTCCGATAACGCTCATAGAAAAGTTCTCCGGGGGGGGTAGCAGACAAGACAAACAGCAGCTATTTTGTCCACAGTAAGCACATCTCAGGAGAAATTAGATATCCAGCCTTTTCCAAGGTTGTTTCCAAGGGAGTCAGATAAGAATTGACAAATATTTTCACATCAGGCACACATTGTAATTTCTGTGGCCTTCAGTCTGTAAGGGCGATTCTGTTCCAAAGTGATCCAATTCGGGACTTTTTCCACTGATCCAAGCTCTGACCTCAGATGTTGACCACAGCTGTCCAGAGTCCCAATCCGAGGGTGATCTGTTCACCCTCTGGATAAGCTCGCAAACAGCTGATTTCTGATGTTGACCACAGCGTCCAGAGTCCAAATCCGTGGGTGATCTGTTCACCCTCTGGATAAGCTCACAAACAGCTGATTTCTCGAGGTCACGGCGCAGACCAGACGTCGGGTGCTCCAGGCATTAAGTCCTGCTGAAGTCTCCCTCATTTTGCGATAGACCAGTGCTCCACAAACGCCAAAAAGCAAAGCGCTGCCATCATAATCCAATATAATCCAAGATTCTTCACCTCCACAGAGCACTCCCAGGAATCCACGGAATCCATGGCGGAATCCATGGCGTATCCTCCGTCACTCTGTGAGGGTGGGAAGGCTCCCCTTGTGCCGTTCCTTCTGTAGAGATCTTGTTTGTAGAATCGAATGCCCAAACCTCCAATCCATCTTAATTTGCGTTCGAGGTGCTTAGCTGAGGAGCTGCCAGCAGCAGGGGGGGGGAGGACGGGAGAGGGAAGGGCTGCGACTGCCTCAGTCGAGAGCAAGGTTGAAAATGATCCGCATTACAGAATTACACAACTTATTAGTTATTACTGCTTATGGTGAATGCTCTGTACCACATGATCTTAGCATTTAAGTATTAATACATTTCACCAAAAGCCAAATTGTTGTTGGCTTGTGCATCCTATTGAGACATTTCCTGCCTATTGAAAAACGATGACACTCCTCACTGTTGCAAAACATTGTTAGGTTCATAAAGCCTGTCTTTTTGATAACTGGAGCTCCATATGGGATAGACGAAAACAAATTAAAGGAGAGCAATAAAATAAACTGAGCAATATTTAGAGTAAAATGCATTTAATATTTTTGTATTGCAGTTGAAATGTGTTCAACCAGGCAACTATTCTCCTGGCATTCATTCCTTAAGCTAAATGATGCTGCTGTCAGTTTGTAGGATACCCTGCAAAAGATTATTAATGAGTGCAATAAATCCAAATTGCATAATCATAAGTTATGAATAAAATGGTATGTTAGAGTTGTCTTTTGAGGATTTAGTTTGATTAACAAGATCAATTCTCACCCTGTAAAGTTTGTGCTTAGTAACTATCAAAGCACTACAGCTATTATTTCCCGAACAGAATACAGTAGCTCCATTTAACCTACAGAATTTTAAACTACAGAGTACTTCATTTATCTTGAGAATGGATAATGCTAGTATTAAGTGTAGTGTGTTAGGCAAAGAATCCCATACTTTCCAATGAAGATCCTGAGGTAAATTTGTAATTAGCTAAAGAGGTTCAACACTCAATCTGAAGGTCATCTTCTGGTATTGTTTTCTCTTTCTCAATTTTATAAATCAGACTGTGGCTGTGTTGTGGGAAAAAAGGTGTTACAGTGTTCATATGTCATATCATTGAATAAACACCGGAACAATTCTCTTGAGATTGTTCAGCTGTTACAAAAAGAAGAGTTGTGTGTTTATGAGCACTTGTTTGCTGAGCATTTGAAGTGTCAGTTGTAGAGGTCACAACCTCCCGACTTTCTTTATCCAATCGGCCCATCTGCCCTGCATCATAAAGGTATGTGTATCCTCTTGGGGGTTCTGATGTCCCAGGCTGGCCCTCTTTGCTTGTACATGTTTGACTTGGTCTTTTGCTTGTGTGTCCATGTGTGAGTATGAATGTGGGTGTGTGTGCATCTGCAGCAGTATTGATTCCCCTCTATTCTTATAATGAAGTGGAACTACCGCTCTATTACGAACTGCCCCGCTATTGGTTGGAGGTAATATGAAATTAGCTAGCATGCCGTGAGCCTGTCAGTATTGATTTCACCACCCAGATTACTTGTTACAAAAGAATGGAGCTGTCTGTGGCATAATTGAACACGTTAACTCCTTGTCTCATGAAGTGTAGGTCTGTATTGATTGTTACAGCCATTTTTGTGATGTGCTGTGAGAAAGTAAGTTGTATGAGTGTTAACTGTGAAGAGGTGCTGATGCGTTTTCTTTTCTTCTTATTCCCCATCCCTGCTTGTGTCATCATGGCAAACAGCAAAAAAAAGACGTGTTCCATTAGCTCAACCAAACACATTTCCAATTTTTCCCTGTTTATTTCATTTTAAAATTGCTGGAGTCTAGCTTTCATTTTATTAACATGATGTCAGAGTTTGACAGATTTATTGTGGTTTATTGTGGGTGAAATGTTTGCAGCTGGAGCATTTTTTTTCTTCTCGAGAATCAGCAAGGAATTATATTATGTGTTTGCGGATGACTTTCTCTCTTACTTATTTTGCTCTGCTAATGAATTGGAATGTGCTGGCCCTGTCTAATCACACATGGCAGATTGGTGCAGTGGAAAGTAAGTTCCCCCAAGGTAACAACTGCCTTTGTCCAATAATTAAGCCTCGTCATGAAAAAAAAAAAAAGTTCAATAATTTACACACTCTAAAGGCAGCTGGAACATCGTGTTCACACAGAGAAAGTATAATCTCAGTGGTATAACACGTCAAATCAAAAAGGATGTCCATGGCTTACATGAATAACCAGGTACACCTCCCCACTGCAGTGTAATGAGCTTTTATTCTGTTAACCTTATGCAGCTGAGTCAAGCTGTGTGTTTTATGAAGCCTCCAGTGAGAGCATAAACTACACACTTATCTTGGGTAATTGGAAAGTAAAGCTCAGTCAACAGTAAAAAGGGATAGTTTATTGAGACACATTTCCCATAATTATTTATTCAGGAGCTGATCACAGTATGATGCGTCTTTGATGGGATATTGTCCAAAGTAGGGTGTTATGAATTATTCGACGAGGAAATTACATTGTTGTTCCTAAAGCAGACAAGGTAGGAGCAGTGTTTCCCACTCCATCAGGGTGAGGGGTTAATGAAATGCTCCTCCACATGCTGATTTCCCGCATTCCACTTCTGAGTGATAAGTAGCTAACCAACGAAGCCTGTAATTACAATCTTAAAGAAAACCGGCTTGATCTGTATATAAATCTCACCATCCAATTACAAGATGTAATAATTCTGCACTCAGGCTGGTAATGAGGTCTAATACTAGTGCACGTGATAATCCCCTCTGGATGTGGGCTTGATCAGATGTTGGCTTTGTAATTAGACTGGCAGAAAATCATTATTTCGTGTTCGGAAAAAAATTAGGTTGCTGGGAAGTTAATTTTCTCTCGATTCTCTGAAGCGTAGACAAGAATTTAATGATTTAATCATGATTGTTAGCTATTTTGCAATCAATTTGTAATGATTGTGTCACAACAGAAGCGTTCAGGGAGATGTGCCTGTAACGACTGTAGGTGTCACTGATATGGCATGACTCGGCCAATAGATCTATATGGTGTAGAATTGCTGAGTTCTTTTCATTTTTATGCATTGAGTAATTGTGTTTTTTAGTATTTGTTTATTTATTTGGTGTTGTGCTTTTATTTTCAGTGAATGCAAAAAAAAAAGACAATGCAGACCATTCTTTAAAAAACGTTTTTGTTTTTTTTCCTGCATAAATACAATAATACAAACAACAGGAAATGTGGCATTTAAAAGTTTAATGTTATTAACAAATACATTCAACCTTTATTTAGGCAGGTTATTCCCATTGAGTCTTGAGGACTCATTTCCAATAGAGGGGCCTCATGTATCAACGGTGCGTACGCACAAAAACCGTGCGTACGTCACTATCCACGCAAAACTCCGTATGTATCAAAACTGAACTGAACGTGGAAATGTCCGCACCGCCACGGCAGCTCCAGAGCAGGCGTACGCACGTTTCTGTGGTTTGTGTTCCTTTGGCGACACTTACAGGTGATTCTGGAAACTGTTCATGATGGGGTAATAATGATTATTTCCACCCAAACACACATGATTAACAATTATTACATCCACATGGACGCAATCAGAATATAACCTGCAAAAAATATAAAAAACAGAAAGACTGAATAGTTCTGCACAGCTTAAATTCTTGTTTTTTGTTCATTTTTAGCTGTTTTAGCAGTTGAAGAACGTGATGCATGATGGGACAAGACGACATTCCTCTGTTGCAGGGTATATTTAAATGAAAACAACGTTTTTCTTTTTTTTTAAATTCATTCCAGATTTAAAGAACACAAGAAAACTATTTTAAAAAACACAAGAAATCCTCTTTTGCCTTCATTTCATGTATTGTTTCATTTCATGTTGTTCATTCTAAATAGTTTTCTTGTGTTCTTTAAATCTGGAATGAATTAAAAAAAAAACGTTGTACCATGCGGGATTCGAACTCATGAGGTTTGGGACGAAAGGCGAACACGCTAACCACTGACCTATCTAGGCATGTTAAAATAGCTGGGTCAACTTCTCATTTAAAAGTGGACGGTTTGTTGTGCGCTGAGCGTGCCAAACAAAACCTTTTTCTGTGCCTCTCTACGTCACTCAGAAGTGTCTCCAGTTCACAATCCGTGAAGTTCCTCTTTTTTCCACGTTTCGACATGATTTGCAATAGAGCAAAGACGACATTCCTAACGTGCAGGGCAAATTTAAATGAATTTGCATATTTATATGGAGGCGTGTCAAAGGCGGAGTCGGCCACTCTCTCATGTGCGCTCAATTCCACGTAGGTTGTGATGTACAAAAGGAATGTGCGTGGATTCCGGTGTACGCACAGTTTGATACATCTGGATTTATTTGTGCGTACGCAGTTTTCTGGATTTGACCGTACACAACTTTTCAGTAAGAAATCCACACAAGTCTTTGTACATGTTTCAACACGGAATGATGACAACAGCGACAACAATAGATAATCATAAGAGAGGCATACATAATTATTTTTTTTTAGTTTAAAAAATATGTCAAAGTAGCAAAACAGATAGATTATAAGGAAAATGTAGAAAACTAAAAACAGGAACATGTCTGCATTGGTTCCCGCCAGGAGTCCAACAGATTCTTAAAGCCATTTAGAGAGGTCAAGGTTGAGAGCTTCAGCTCTTTCAAATTATCTCAAATGAACACATTAACAACTAAAATCAAATACGTTTAAAAACAAAATGATGGTAATAGGTGAATTAAAGTAGAATTGTAGAGGTCATCAAAAATAAATAAGGATTTCCCAAGTATTAATATGATAATTAGATTTTGTTGAAAATAAACTAAATTTTTCAAACTAACAAATTACCAAATGTTTGCCTTTTTTCTTTGGCTGCCATCCATCACAATGATTGTTATTGTTTAGGAAGCATTTGTATACATTTACATTTATATCATTTTATTTTTTATGTATATTAATATTTAACACTCCAAAATATACTGTATATTCCAAAGCATTTTTAACTCCAGAAATTATATTTGCACATGTTTAGTTATGTAATCATTTTCCTATTTAGTCAGCCCAATAACAATTTTATTTATAAAAAAAGTGAAATAATTGACTTTTTTTTTTTATGAGATAAGGTGTTTCCTAAGATGAAAATCTATTTAGCTTGATATTACTCATGGGGATTTATCTTTGCAATATATCTTATGCAACATTTAGATGAAAAAAAAAATCAGTTACCCTGAAACCAGCAGTCTTGAAAAGGATTAAATATCCATATGGGTGTAGGAGTCATTTAGAGATATGACGTTTGCAAACTATCCAAATAGTTTGAACAGCTCCTTACAATGAACTTTGGGAACTGTCACAGATGCTTGAGAGTGGTTATTTGTTGTTGTTGTTGTTGTTATTTCTTTCCCTCTTCATTTTTTTTCAATTCAACCTTTATTTAGACAGATACATAACATTGAGCCTCAAAGACTCATTTACAAATGAGACCTGTTTAGAAAAACAAAACAAAAAAAGTATTCAAATTTTCCTCCTCAAATGAAGAGACAAACACTCCTTTGTTGTTCCTGCTGCTCAGTACAGGAGGAGGGTTTTCTTTCTTGACAAGACAAGTGGTAGTCACTTTACATCACATCACTTTGTAAGGCACACATCACAGCCATCTCTAACATCAGCATTGAATGACTCTTTAAAACAAATTTATGTTCAAGGTCAAAACTGTACTACAGACCACACAAAAGCAAAATAAAGTGAGCAATATTCAAGCACCTTGTAATTCATACAGTTTTTGTAAAAAAAAAGTGGAATTACAGATAATCAGCTGTAGATTTCAATTTATTGCAAAGCTTTGGAGAACAGTCAAACCTACAGAGAGAGTCAATGCATCACAAGTATGGAGCTTTTAAATGCCTTGTCTTAGGTTCTGATCCATTCAGACTAACTAAAGCAAAATTCTTTTTTTTATTTTTATGGAGCTTCTGGTTGAAGTCCTGCCAAACACTTCAAACTGAGTTTGAAGAAAAGTGGGCAATCAAAAATAAATAAATACATATAATATACAGTACAGTATTTCAGTTCACTGCTTTCTCTGTGAGCTTGAAAACATTTCCAAAATGCTACTACTGTAAACGCATCATGGGTGACTAGCTTCATAAAATGTTTGTTTGAAATACTTCTTTTGGATCACGTGAAGCTATCGTTCATTAAAGCATCCCTTATGTATTAAATTCATGCAGTCTTCAGGGTTTGTTCTTGACTCATGCCTGCCGAAATCTCCTGGCGATCACCTCTGAATACTTTATTGATAGGGAATTGACTCTACGCAGCTGAGTCAATTTCTATAATTGATGGTGTTTGAAGTTTTTCCCAGAAGGCTTAGCATTCATAGAAAACCTACTGTTTTGATAATTTACACTAAAGTGAAAAGTACACAAAAAAATTGCATCAATACAGTCTTTTGTGGAAGAAGCATTGATGTTGCAGTTTTGCATTATTATTATTATTATTACTATTATTATTATTATTATTTTACTTTTATTAGGAACTTCATCAGCACACCATGAGCTAGATAAATTGTTGTAGTTTTGTTTAGAGTAAGTCCCCCTTCACACTGGATAACAACGTCTCTACAAAATTAAAAGACAGGTAAAAAAGTGATCATGATTTTCGCAGCTCCTTGGTAAGGTCTTTGGGTATTTAATACAAAATGAGTTCACTTTTACACATGATATAGTATAACAGGTAGCTTGAACATACACAACAGCCCTTTTAAGAATTTTTAATGACCTTATTTTAACTGTTGACGCAGGAAGCTCTGTTGTTTTAGTGCTTTTAGACCTTTCTGCTGCCTTTGATACTGTGGACCGCAACATCTTGCTGTCACAACTTGAGCAGGTGGTCGTTATCAAAGACACAGTTTTGTCCTGGTTTATTTTATTTATTTATTTTTTTAGTCTCATTGAGCCACGAGAACTCATTTTCAAGAGGGAGCAGATAGTGGGGTTAAGGGCCTTGCTCAGGGGCCCAGAGTGGGGCGAATGAGGGTGGAGGCAGGTGTGGGTGTTTCACCCTTTTTCCACCCACATTTTTTGATGTTGTTGGTACCGGGGCTTGAACCGGCGATCTTCCGATCACAGAGCCACCGTCTAACCTCTGCGCCACCACTCCCCCTAGTTTAGATCCTACTTGACTGACAGGAGTTTTTCTGTTCAATTAGGGAAATGTTCATCATCTCCAGCTCCTCTGATCTGTAGAGTCCCTCAAGGGTCTATTTTAGGTCCACTGCTTTTTAATTTGTATGTTGCCTTTGGGGTCCATTTTTAGAAAACACAACATTCCTTTTCACTGCTTTGCTGATGATACCCAGTTATATATTCCGATTGAGTCAGACAGGGTCACTCCACTGGATCCACTATTGAACTGTCTACATGACATTAAAGTCTGGTTAAAACAAAATTTTCTAAATCTAAATGAAAATAAAACGGAAGTCATTAGCTTTGGGAAATGCAATAATCTTAATGTTCTTGGCCCCTTGGCTTCATACAGCCACTCCAATGTCAGGAATCTGTGAGTTATTTTTGATAGTGCTTTAAATTAGACAAACAGATAAATTCTGTTGTTAAATCCAGTTTCTTCCAACTAAGACTCATTGCCAAGGTGAAGTCTTGTCTCTCTTTCAGAGACCTTGAGAAGGTTATTCACGCTTTTATTACCTCTTGTTTGGACTACTGTAATTCATTGTATGTTGGTTTAGACAAATCATCTTTGCATCGTTTACAATCTGTCCAGAACGCAGCAGCTTGTCTTTTAACAGAAACTAAAAAAATGAACACATAACCCCTGTCCAGTCTTCCTTGCACTGGCTCCATGTCCACTATCGGATTAATTTTAAGATTGTATTGCTTGTTTTTAAAATCTTAAAAGGTCTAGCCCCGTCATATTCATGTGATCCTATTAACATCTACACTCCAGTAAGAGCACTCCGGTCTACCAACCAGTTTCTCTTAGATGTCCCCAGATCCAAACTGAAGTCCAAAGGTGATCCACCCGCTTCGGATGTTATCAACCATTAAATGCCCATTATCAGTTATTATCATCCCCATACGTAGCGGTCAGATTGCCCCTCCTGAACCTCCTAGGAGGTTTAAAGGTACGTTGTCACCATTACAAGCGATGACAGCAGGCTCCGTCTTTAGCTACGTGGTTAGGTTTAGAGTAAAGGGTCTTGGGTTAGGTTTAGGGTCTTGCTCAGGTTTAGGGTCTTGCTTAGGTTTAGGCACAAGGGTAAGGGGGTTAGGTTTTGGGTTGGTCCTCTGGGTCAGGTTTAAGGTTAGGTTTAGGAAAATGGTTACATAAGCTGAAAAAAACAAAAACACAACACTTCCGGGTTTACGAAAACACACTGCCTACTCACAGCGATAATAACGCTGATAACGTTCTTTTAAACATGCTAGCAGGTAGATTGGACAGTTTTGCTGCTACATATTGGGATGATAACAGTTGATAATGCCCATTGTATGGACTGAATATATCCAAACCCGCTGGGTGATCGGGCTTTTGCAGTTGCTGCTCCAAAGCTGTGGAACAGTTTACCTGAGGATTTAAAGACCGCTCAGACTGTTGAGACTTTTAAATCTTTGCTCAAGACTCATCTGTTTTACTTGGCATTTAATCCTCGCAGAGTCTGAGAACAAATTTTGAGCAGTTTTTATTGTTGTTTTGTTGACTTTATTATGTTTTAGTGGCACTAGATGCGTTTTATTCTTTTATTTTTATCTGATTTTTTTTATTTTTTTATTTTTTTATTTTATTTTTTTCCTTTTATAGATGGCCTCCCTTCTCACCTTATAGCCATCCTCTTCACACCATTATGATTTTTTATTATTATTATTATTATTATTATTATTATTATTATTATTTTTTAAAATAGGACAGAAAGAAAGTAAAGATGGAAAGCAAGACCACAAAACATAACAAACACACACAGAAAGCACAAGGCAAACACACCCGACCGCCGTCTGCAAACCTGCAAAGAACATGATAGAACACAGCAACAAAACACATCTGTATAACAGACCTAGAACATTCATGGCTTTGCAGTAGATTTCTATAAATATATACACTTACACCTACATATATTTATATACATACATATATACATACACATGCATATGCAGTCACATGCACATCTACATATCTACATACGATACCTACATGTGCATCCCCGCATCTATTTGTGTGTGGTTATGAGCATGCATAAGTGTATAAGGCTTCTCTAATAGAACATTCAATAGTGACCGCGAAGCATCAGAGACCCGACCCCCAAGACCCGAGGCAGACAAGGGGGGGACCAGAGCCCAAGACCCCAAGAGGGACCCCGAGCACAGAGCCCCCAGGACCACCCAGACAGGATGAACCACATGCCTACCCCCCAGATCCGACCATAGGGGAGAACCGGAAGAGCCCCACCAGCGACTACACACAATGACCCCCCGGGGCCTACAGCGACGTACTCACAGACCCCAGCCGGAACCCGCTGCACCGATGTAGCCCCAGGACTAGGCACCTAGGCCCGGGCACCGAGGATGCTCACCCCTCAGGCCCCGGCCCAACAGGACCATAGGACCCGAGCCCCACCAGGCATTTACCAGGCCGAGCCGACCCACGCCCAAGCACCCCGCCCCCGACAAGCACGCCGGTAGGCAAAAGGCACACCCCACTAGGGGTGGCAGGGGCGCGACACCAAGCAGCCCCAGCTGTATCAAAGAGGGGGCAGTCGAAGTCCCGGCCTGACAAATAATCATTCATATATTTATATATATTATATATATTATATTTACTTTATAACACACTTGTAGTCCCGCATTTAACTTATTGTATCAATGTTAGGGGTACAGCATGTAAAACCATAACAATGCCTATTTTTATTCTGCAAAAAAGAGCTGCAAGAATTATTTCAAGGAAGTTATTGTCACCCTTCTAATGTTCTTTTTTTGTCAATTGAAATTACTTAAGTTTTATGATTTGGTGGATTATAATATTCTTCTACTTATGTTTAAAGCTCAGAATTGCTTGCTACCATCAAACATTCAAGCATACAGTATTTTGTAAAAAGGAAGAGTTGTTATAATTTGAAGGGAATAGATATTTTTGTTAAATCTAAGTATAGGACCAGTTTAAAGGGTTGGTCTACTACAATACAGGGAATAGGTATGTGAAATGGTTTGGAGGATGATGTAAAATTAGTGAAGTCAATGTTTATATTTAAAGTCCAACACCCACCATGTTTTCAAATTGCATCGCCATTAATATTTATTAGTTTATTTAAAAAAAATACAGGAGCGATTACTTATATTGTGGAGAAATAACGGTAAATGTGTTATTTCATGATTTATAGCAGATTTTAGCATGCAGCTCTGGGAAAATCTGCTCCTCTCCATATATGGGCATTCACAAGGGCATTCACGTCACCAAAGTGACGCCTTGGAGTTACAGGCGAGCAGAGGAAAAGAAAAAGGAAGCATTTTTAAATATTCCCTAAAGCTGCCTGTTGATTAATCCTGCTGTCGCTCACTCATATTCTGAGCGAGCATCCACTTAGACATACTAGTTTAATTCGTTTGATCGCGACAAATTCATTCATTTCCGCATCGACTTTTTATTCTCCCCCCGTGACCAGAAAGGCAGTCAGAGCCAGCCGCGCAGCTGAGCTCTGCGTTCGAGCTCCCCGCGTGCTTCCCGACCCGTGCTCCTTGCAGCTGAGGAGAGCAAATGCATACACTCGAGGGAGCAAATTACACCGGCACGAGGAACTTCAAAGGAACGAGGAACGAGGAGCCAGGGACGCGCGCGGCTCGCAGCTCGCTCCTTTGGGCAGATGAGAGCAACAACAGGTCCGCAGCGGTGTTATAAAATAAATAATAAATAAAATCAGAGCGCTGGTCCATATACAGTACACACAAATGCACCAGGAAATATGCAGGAAATATGCAGTTTTCTCCTACTCTCTCTCATAAACCTCCATGGAAACGCACTCCTACCTTTCTGCTTTCTGGGTGGAGATGTCACAAAAGTCACATGACCCTTCGGGACTCTTCGGCCAGGTTTCCGGATTCATTCGGGAATGGTTTTTTTTTTTTTTTTTTTTAACCCTCGCCTGGCCCAAATGCAAAAATGAAAATAAAATTCATAAAATACTACAGTAATTCTCCAATATGGTGAATTGTTACTGTCACGGTGGGTGTTGTCCTTTAAGAAAAGATCAAAACTATTTTGTTGGAAAGATATATATAACATTAATGTCTAGTTTGTTAAACGTGAAATTTTGATGAGTTAAAGTTGTAGTATGTAGTTTTTGGAACACGCTGGAACTCAGAAACATTTTGAACAGAGACACGTTTCTGTTCCCTCCCCCTTGCTCTCGCTGAACTTCAGCTCAGCCTCCTTAGCTCCGCCTCCACTGCATGTCCTGTCGCAGACGCTACAATATTCTGTGTTTATATGTTAATAAAACGTTCTAAAAAATCAAATAAAAACATGGAGCGCTGATCCAGCACACCAGAACACCATGAAACCTGCAGAGCCTCGCGCAGCCACGTTGAACCCGAGTTTAATTCGCTCGTGACAAATTCATTCATTTCCTCGTCATTTCAGCCATGGAGTCAGCGGAGGAGGAAGCGATCACTTGACTTTTGGCCAAAAAACAAAAGAAAAGTCCAGATCAGGGATGAAGAAGGGGAATTTAATAAATTTGTGTCACATACAAAACAGTTTTGCATCGCTTTGCAATCCTTTGAACGAGAACGTGCGTGGCTGCTGGGGCTGGGACAGGAGGGGGTATGGGTTTAGGGGCGTGAGAAGCTCTGTTTTTATAGACCCATTTAGTGTTTGTAAACAAGGACGGCTGCGCGCGCACCGGTGCAACAGAAGACTCCACCCACCCAGGCATTTTTCCAAGCATAACAAAGTTGCGGAGTGAATCTAGCTAATTAATTTCCTCCACCAGCAACAAAATGTCAGGATGTTGCGTATATGGTTGTACAAATAGGTATTCTAAGGAAGGACTGAAGTTCTACCGCATACCAAGAGGCAATCGGCCATTTCAAAGCCACCGAAGGCAGCTGTGGCTTCAGACCATCGAGTGGGTGGATTGGACCGAGGACATCATCAAAAACACACGAGTATGCGGTGCCCATTTTATATCAGGTAAGGTTACTCATCTAGTTTTATTTCACCATAAACCCTGGTTGTCATTAAACATTGTTTTTAAAAACTAGACGCAGTTTATTGGTGTTAAATTCGGTCGGAAAGTTGGCTAGAAGCTAGTTGCTAATAAGCTAGCTCTTAATAAACAAACGCCTATGTGCTTTATTTTCAGGGGAAATGTCGTTGGATTATCAAAGTCCTGATTTCGTACCTTCTGTGTTTGTGTACACTAAAGGACAGGGATCATGAGCGAAGATGAAAAGGTATGGATAATTTGCTTTGGCCTGTCTTTACTATTTATTTTTTTCTGTTCTGTTGTCATGGTCTTTAGCATACTTTGGTGTAGTGTAGGCTTTAAAATACAGCTCTGTAGTAAAAGTAGATGATGTGTAAATGTTTATTTACTATGTGTCTCGCTACATCTTCACATATTTTTATTTTAGGTACCAGAGGAAAAAGAGGAGAGATGATGGTGTGCGCATGTCATCACATCAACCCAGCCCTGGCAGTGTCACTTCAGATCAACAACAAGAATCCAACATGGAACATGATCCTGGTACAAATATATTATGTCCTATCTAACAAACTTTTTAATAAATTGATTGTTTGATTAATTAATTATAGATTTAATATTTCTGAAATACTAGGGCGTCAACCAACATTCTGCTCATATTTTATTCAAACCCGAATGGTTTTCTGGCAGTTCTTACCCCACAATCATGTGTACAGCTGAATTTTGTTCAAAATTAATCAGCTAAAAAGAAGACACAAGTCTTATTTTATGTTTATTTACTGTGTGTCGCTACATCTTCACATATTTTTATTTTAGGTACCAGAGGAAAAAGAGGAGAGATGCTGGTGTGCACAAGTCATCACATCAACCCAGCCCTGGCAGTGTCACTTCAGGTGAACAACAAGAATCCAACATGGAACATGACACTGGTACAAATATATTATGTCCTATCTAACAAACTTTTTAATAAATTGATTGTTTGATTAATTAATAATAGATAGATTTAATATTTCTGAAATACTAGGGCGTCAACCAACATTCTGCTCATATTTTATTCAAACCAGAATGGTTTTCTGGCAGTTCTTACCCCACAATCATGTGTACAGCTAAATATTGTTCACAAATAATCAGCTAAAAAGAAGACACAAGTCACAGCACAGGCACGTTCTGTGTCACAGAGCATAAAGTGTTGCTTCCTGCTTTTCGGTGCATTTGCTTACCGTTTCTTTTCATAACTTTCAGCACAAGAAGATGTAGTCCCGAGGACTGAATATGATGATCTGAACCTGAGGCACTGTCAACTTCAGAATGAATATGCCCACCTGCGTCAGGAGTTTGACACGCTACAGGCTGAACATCAAAAGTTAAAACATACACTGGAAGGATCTCAGTTTTATTATTCAACTGTTAAGTGCAATAAATTGTCACCTGTCTAACAATAAACAAACAATTTAATTAAATTATAACCTGTGTATTTCTTCAAAATTGTAAATACAGGTACAATGTGGTTCAAAATTAATCCAGATAATTGAATATGACATCAAAAACAGTTTAGAAGCCTACAAAAAAATTAAGATGTTTAATATAAGATTTATTTAAAACAACAAACATCAGATTATTGGATGACTGCAAAGATCAAGGTAAATAACAGACCATCTATAACATCAACGGTGGTACACAACATAAAGTATAAAAAAATTCTGACATTTCAAAGTTCTTTATGCACAAAATCTTTTACACTGATAGGCCGTGTGTTTAGTTTTCAGCAGGACAAATGTTTCCTCACATTTCACCTTTAGTTCATCGGGTGTGAGGTCTCTGGATGATGTGCTAAATAAAACTCAGGTAAATCTAGATGCTCCTCATAGTTGTCGTCAGATGAAGCGGTGTACGTGTCACTATTGTCCAAGCTTGTCCTCACTGCACAAACTGGGTCCACAGCCCGCAGTTCTTGGATGTCGTCATCTGTCAGCCTGAACGCCTTTTTTGATTTCATCATGTCCTGGACGACTGAGAATCTTCACCAGCATCTGTCAGCACTGTTAATAGAACAAACAAATGTAGTTAGGGTGGTATATTACATCCACATCTTCAAAGGTGAGATGAAAATGTAAACGCAGGGCTCCAGACTGCACTTAGCTGGGTTCTATTTTACCTGTGAAGTTCAGACTGTTAAAAATGATTTTAGCCACTTCTCTTTTAATAATGATGAAAAATTCAATGCTTTAGTGGCTCAAACAATTTGTAATTAGGAGTAGAGGCCAATGTATGTTATATGTTATGTTCTGAATGTTTCCTGACCAAGTTCAGACTTTGATTGTAAATAAATAAACATTTAAGATTTTCATTAGATTTTGAAATTCAAGCCACTGTAACCTCTGGATGAATATTTTGGAAGATGTAATGACTAAGTTATCTGAGCAAAACTAATAAAACATTTTACACTGAAAATTATGTGAAATCTAAAATTGCAGTGGCCTAAAACAAGCAAATTATGCATATCAAGAACCAAAATTAACTTACCCTGCCATACAGGTGCAGTTTGCTGTGAGAATGTAGTTCTCCACTTTGTTGACGATTACCCAAGCCTCATACATTGTAGTCTTCACGCCTTGTCTCTGACTGGGGAGGACTTTGGACTTTAAAACACAGAAATCTGCGTCCATATCATTATATCGCACTTCCTGTACATGTCCACAAACAACGTAGTCATACGCATCAAGTGATTTGTATGCTCGTAGCTTTTCTAACTTCACTTACTAACGTCATCCTCCCATTCAGTAACTATACACGGATCAGGAAGCTGATGGCCATTGTTCAAAGTTAACTTATTAAAGTAATCTTTGCGATCATTTACCGATAACACGCTAGCGTAGCTTGATAATACACTACGAGCCGTCATGCTGCTGTAGCCACGCTGCGCGCGCAGCTGCTTAATGACGTAGGCTGTAAATGGGTCTATTGGCTGGTTAAAAACTCTGTTTTTATTGGCTGGTTAACGGCGGGTCACTGTGGGTTTTTAAGAAATGCTTTTAGTAACACCTGGAGAAGCAAGGGGACTATTGTTTTTTTCAGAGATTACTTGGCTAACATCAGTATGTCAGGAGATAGTGACAGAGTGAAGAAATATGTTAAAAATAAATTTTTAGAAAAACTACATACTGCAGCTTTAAGTATTTTGCTGCATTATATATATATATGAATGATTATTGTTTGAAATGATAGTTTGAATTGATTTTGTTTAAGAAGGAGCAGATATGATAATACAATTTCTTCTTCTGCATCCTTTCATTTTAGGTTTTTTATTTTTTATTTTGAAAATGTATTTGTGTTTTTAATGGAAATGAAATGAAATGAATAAATAAATAAATAAATATTGATTCAAATATGTCATTTCTAATGTTTAATTCTTGAGAAATGTGTGCTTTAAGTACTTTGTAATAATCTTGAAGATAATTACTTGCCTTATTGTTCTGCTAGAATGAAAACTTTCAAGGCAGAGAAAAGACTTTAACCTTTTAAACCTCCTCAAAATCTAATTCTGACCTGATTGGTTGCGAAACTACCAAAAATAAATAAAACACCCTTTCTCATGGCTTAACCAATCCGTAGTCTGTTTTAACACAGATGCTTGAGTTTCACTTCTTGAGAAGCACCTGCCAGAAAGACGTCTCGAGAAAGAGAGATGGGAGGAAAAGATGGACTTTATAGAACACCGTACTTAACTGTTCATCAGAACCAGTTTGGACTCACAACTGTTACCAGAACCAGGCTGAAATAACGTCAGTATCCTGCTGTGAGCCAGTTTACTACAGAGCCAGCTGCAGAAGAAGGTGGACAATCCGCCTTTCAAAACACCATCAGTCCACTTGGAGAAATGTCCACCTCTGAGTACCTGGTCGGACAGATGCACCAGCCCTGGACTCAAGTGGGAACTGTTGCATCCCGGTAGGACAAAGCTTTTCCAATGCTTTTCTGGTGATCAAGGTGTACACACTTAGAAGCAGCTTAGATACATTTTAACCACTTCACAAACAGAAACCAGCCCTATATGTGCTCCTTGTAGCACTTTGAGATTTTCATTAATGAAAAGTGCGTTATAAATTGAATTCATTATTATTATTATTATTATTATTACAGTACTATGTCTGCCTTTAAAGTTTCAAATTAACCCTGGGGTGTCAAACACTTACAAAAGGGGGCCAAAATTAAAACCTCTTTCAAACTAAGGGCCAGTTTCAGAAGCTACATTTGCCCCTTTTCCACTGTCACAGTGCGGGTCGGATAGTTCCGGCTCGACCCATGTAACTCAAGTCAGAAACTCAACATATTTTCTTGGTTGCAGGTTCCTCAACAAGAGTTTGATTGGTCACATTTGACATTCTCTGTTGTGCTTTCAACATCATAATCAAATATTCCTGAAAAAGTTAAAGTGATCAAAGTATTTTACATTTAAAATGACAACTTGGGGGCCAGATAAGATGTCAATGAGGGCCGCATTTGGCCCCAGGGTCTTGAGTTTGACACATATGAGTCAGACCATTGATTCAGTTATTTGGTATTTGATATTTTATCATGCATATACCTCACTAGCCATATAACAGATCATTATTTTTATACTTTGTAATAAAATACATAAAATTCATAATTGAATCTGTGCGTATTTTGTCTTAGCTGTGTATTAACTGATTTAATCTCTTTTAACACTAGAGTGACTGAATTTTCAAGAATCTCTTTTAACACTAGAGTGACTGAATTTTCAAGATCCTGAGGACAAACCCCCTCCTTCTCCTCAACAATTTGTGGGCCATTAACTGCCTTTTGTTATAAATATGGGACAATGAATATGCAGGTAACGCAGACACACCCACCACGTCTGACTGCATTCCAATGTTTCTCAAGGTCTCCTATTCACATGTTTTTGCCCTGGAGATGTGTTGAGTGGAGGCACAAAACTTTAACTTTAACTCAATTTTGGGATATTTGGAATGCCTAAGAGCAGGGATTTAGCATTTTTCCAAATGTCCCATTCATTTATTGCAATTCTGTGTTTTGGGACATTTGGAAATACTTATAATGCGAATGTTGTGCATTCCAAATGTTCCATTCTAACGAGTGTATCCTCGCTTATTTTTCAAAGTTTTTTCTAAATTTTACATTATTTTTCAAAACTTATTTTTTGTCACAGTTTATGCATCTTGAACCTAATTCCCTCTGCCATATCTGCTGATTTTGGACTGAGGGGTGGGGGGGTGTAGGTGTAGAATTAATGAGCTGTGGGGTCATTAGCATGTGAATCGATATTAGCTAGCTCACAGAAAGGGAGCGGGGGATTTAGAAACCAAGTTCACTTGCGCAAAAAAGCGCAGCCTTAGTCAAAGTAGTGTTTAAACACGAGAGAAGAACTCTGTCCATCCATCCATCCATCCATCCATCCATCCATTATCTTTGAACCGCCTCTTCCATTTTGGGTCACAGGGGTCACCGGTGTCCAGCAATCACTGTGCGAGGGGCGGGGTGAACCCTGGACAGGTTGCAAGTCCATCACAGGGACGCATAGAGACAAATGAGACAAACAACCATTCACTCTCTCACTCACACCTATAGACAATTTAGGGTTACCGGTCAGTCTAACATGCATGTTTTTGGTCTGTGGGAGGAAACCAGAGAACCCGGTGAAAACCCATGCATGCACGGAGAGAACATGCAAACTCCACCCAGAAAGGCCTCTGGACCAGTATTTGAACCGGGGACCTGCTTGCTGAGAGGCAGCAGCTCTACCAGTTGGCCACCGTGCTGCCCCCTACATAAGTCAATATCCAAAATGGTCGCCATCAAATTTAGGCCTACATGTAAACTGGCCAGCCCAATCATTTGAAGAAACAATGCTGTCTAGTTTTTATATTAATTAAAAGTACAGTTTCTTCAAATGATTTGGGTGGCCCAAGATTAATCTCCCACTGACTCCACCATTCCTCCTGGAAATGGATAAATGTGCTCCTCGGACGAGCAAAAAAAATATTTAAAGGGGACCACATATTCAAAATTCACTTTTTAATGTTTTTTTTACTCAACTTTGGGTATTTACTTCATAAAAAACAGTCCTAAGGCCAAAAAAATGCACCCAGTGGTTTATTTACTCTAAGTAGATTTATTTATCTTTGATAAATACACTTCGTTTCCCACTTCCTGCGGTTTGTGACGTCACAAACCGCAGCCAACCACCTCAAACCTGAGTCCAGCCCCTCACCTAGCAACCCCTGGTTAGGCTCAACCCACTTCTGTATTAAACACATGACTGTTGTTTTTCATGATTTCATCTCATCTTTTGTTTATATGTTCTTAATTTCATGTGTACAGCACTTTGTTGCAGCTGTGTTTTTTTTAAATGGCTTTATAAATAAAGTATAATTGTTATTTTTATGTTTTAGTTCAATTTTTAGTGTATTTGCGATCGCTCCCAACGCGCAGCCGGGAAAAATTAAACGAGCGGACCCCCGGCGTAGGGACCGGCGGCAACGGGACACTGCTTCTGGCGCGATGGAGCGGAGCTTCAACTGAGGACCTTCTCCTTACGGATTAATTTACGGGAGACACTTGGTGAACTTTGTGTTGTCTTGACTGGAACAGCGATAACTCCCAAAATCTCCGCGTGCAACGAGCGGAGCTGGCGAACACCGGAAGAGGAACAAGCTAACATTAGCATCGGATTCGGGTGGTCTAATGCTAAAAGGAGCAGCAAATTGCGGCGCGCTCAGACGGGTTTCGGTAAGTTATCTTAAGCTAACACTAACAGTAAGTCAAATGAGTAATAAAAAAAGAGCTAATTTTAAAACAACAACACATTACAGATACTGGCTGTTACAGAGGGCGTAAACAGATCGTTGAAGGGCGTGGACTTCAGAACTTGTATCAGAAACCGGTCGTTCAAAACGAAAGTTAAAAATGGCAGAATTAAAAAGGGTATAATTGATTATCTAAGAATTATTTTGTGTATTAAAATGAATTAATATTGTCAAGATAGCACACAGACATAACATAAAAATTTTAAAGACCTATATGTGGTCTCCTTTAAAAAAATAAAAATAAAACATACCTCTATTCAAGAACTACAATCATTTACTATTCAAATCCCCCAGTGATGGGGGACATCTGAGTACAGTACTACAATATTTTCTAAGTTCTCCTAGTCTCAGAGCAAGCAACAATTGATCTCACATAAAACTCAACCAGCTAATGAGTGCAGAGCAACAACAGAGGGAGCCATCGCTTAAAAACAACAATTTTCTCCAGAGCAGACTGTCTCTGATTCACAATCCTACAGAGGGACCCACCTCCACACCTCTTTCTCCCTCCCTCTGTGTACCTCCTCTCTCTTCTCCCTCCAGAGGGGAGGGATGAGAGCAGGAGCTGGCTCCAGAACTGTGGTCACCAGAACAGAAGTGTGCTTGGCTCCACGCTCTGTGTCTCCTGCACAGCAGCAGCAGCAGCGCCCGGCCACGCAGCCAGCCTGAGTGCCATGTCTGACAGCTGTGTGGCCAAAAGGTTGCAGCTCCTCTGAGGGGAAGGTGGCATCTTGCTTTGAGGAGGACAGAAGAGAACAAGAAGACTGACCAGTTGCTGCGAGAGCGGGAGGGAGGGGGGGATGTAACTGAAAGCCCCCTTCCTCTCCTCACTAAACAGAGCAAAACGGAGGGCTTTGGAGTATTCAATTTTTTTTTCCGTTTTATATTTTTCTTATTCCTCATCGCGGTGCTGGGAGGTGCTTCTTCTTTTCATATAGTCTCTCTCACCATCATTTGCCTCCTCATTTACTTCTCCATCTACGTGGTGTATAATTTCTTATATTTATGAGTGAGAGAACGGAGAGAGGAGTTCTGATTTCATCTTTTTTTTGTCTTTTAACCCTCACTCCTCAACCACACCATTCCCATCACTCCATCCTTACCATTTCATGCCTTATCAGTTCATCCCCCCCACCATCTCACACCTTCTCCTGTCTCTAAGATCTGATGCTTTATGAACCTGGATTAATTTTCTTCAGAGACAACTAAAAAACTCCTCATGAATGACCTTTTTTGTTCCTCTTTCCTTCTCTTTTGGTCCCTTCACCCATTTTCTTTGCATCACACCCTTGCGGGATTCTTTAATGTTACTCTAGGTAGGTTAACTATTGTTTAGTGTTTGTCTCTCTGTCTGTCTGTGTGTATTTGTGTGTGCTTTACGTAGACATAAAACACACATCAACACACACATGCACTCACACACTAAACTAAGCCTGAAGAGAAGGGTCATCAGTGGTTGTTGGTTTGTCTGCACATCGTTTTTTTTTTATTTCTCCTCCTCAGTCCATCTGATTGTCATCAAGCACACACACTCTTTTTATTGTTGTCTTTAAGAAATCCTTTTTGGTTCATGTCATATCGTCCCTCTTTTGATTTAGTAAATATATTTATTGCAACCTGTTGTAGAACTAAAAGTTAGCCCTTTTAATGATCTTCAGTCTCAGTTGTAACTGATATTTATTGAGCTTCACTCGGAATAATGGCAGTGTGGAGTCAGTAAAATCAAATTTGACGTCTGATTAGTTATTTTTGTTCTGCGAGTCCATCAACAGTCATTATTCTATTCCGGCCTCTGCTCCTTCCCATCCCACACAACCTTAGATGTTCCTGCATGTTTTCCTCCCACTTTTCCCTTACATCCATTTGTTGTTTCACACTCGGAAGCCTTTTTTGTTGTTGTCCCAACTCTTTTGTCTTCATGATCATCCTTGTGCAAGACAGTCGGGGTGACATTATCAGGATGTTGATCTGTGGACTGAGCTGGTGAGGCTTTTGTTTTGAACGTGAGATGTGCAGGTCGTGGATAGACAGACTGATAGACAGAACTGATGATCCCATTCCATTCGTCTGAACTTCTGGCTCTTTGAGCTGTTTTGAAGCATCAGACTGTTTCTAACAGCCTGTGTTTGTGGACGTGGACATTCATCTGAAGCTGCTGCTCTCTCAACCTTAAAGCAGACAAGTAGCTCAGGCTCGCATCAGCTACTGTTAGTCTTCCAGCCAAGCAGCTTATCATGGACCTTTTAGAAAGGGCGTAACAAGTCCCTCTTTCTTGCTGAGAAGAGGATGTCGTCATGAAGGAACATGAAGGACCACTCGTTTGGCTCGGTCTTTGCTTTGTGTCTCCACTCTGCTCCTCTTTAAAACATCTCCACTACACTCTATAAAAGTATGTGTTGCAGAAAAGAGTTCATTAGGTGAGTAGTGAATGAATTCAGCACTCACTGCTTCTCCCCGAGTAAGTGCATGCACGTGCATGGAGCGGAGGGTGGGTGTGTAGTCGAAAACGTGTCCACGGGAGCGCGAACACAGCTGATCGAGTAGGAGCGTGCACGTGTTTGTTTGCATTTTGGGGACAAATTCTGCATGAACGTCCATCAGCAGGTCCTCTGTGAAGGCTGGTTCAGATATTTTCCACCACAATCACGTGCACGGAGAACTCTTCCTTCCTTCCTGCTGCTGTGTCTGGTTGTTCATCAGACCGCCTTTGATCTCTTCTTTTAAGATATTTTCACTGGATCTTTATAGATTTTACACCCCTGCCCAAAAAACAGTGAATCTGGTCAAATCTCTTTCCATCTGCTTACATACCACATTTATTCTACTCATCTTCTCCTCTTTAAGGTGTAGAAAAAAAGCATTTGACACTTTTGTCATTTTGAAACCAATGCCACATTGATTGCCTTTTCTCCACCTCCATCACATTTTGTCTTGGCGGTGATGGATCTGCAGCAGATCTCTAGAAATTATGTGAATAACTCTGTAAATAAACCGATTTGACGTGACTCGTGCACTGGCTTTGCTGTACTCGACTCTCAGAAAAACCCTGATGAGAACACAGTGACGTAAAAAGCTGTTCATGTCCAAGTGCATCTATCATGCTTGATAAAGTGGTCCAACGCCCTGTTCACCTGTACACAACCAGAGGCCAGAGGCTGGATCAAGCAGCTGAAAGAATATATAATCTATAATAATTATACCAAACAGGTCTTGAGATATTTTAGAAATGAAAGCTTAGATTCCTTGAAGGACTCGCTCTTCATGCCAGAGTTTTAAACTAAGATCATCTTATGTCTTTGAAAATACCTTTGTGAACAATCTAATGTGACATCAGGGGATGTCTCACTCAGAGTATGTGCTGTGACTGACTCTCAGCTACTACCACACCAAATTTGAGCTCAATAGCTGTGAAACTGACTGAGTTGTAGCCACTTTTACGTTTTCTAAAGTCAGTTGGTGGTACCGACCATCTTCAGATAGATTTACTCCAAAAGTGAATCAGCTGGAGGTGTTTATCAGAAAATTACTTCCTGCAATTTTCATTAAAATGTGTCCAACCTCTTCAAAAATATGTAGTTAGATATACTAAAATAATAAACACAACAAATATTTTGGTTTATGTTCCATCAATCATTTGAAAAAGTAGTTGATTGGTAATTTTCACAGAACATCGCCACCTCTAAAGGTCTAATCATTCAGGACATTTAAAAAAAAGGTTAGGATACAAAACCTTGAAATGGACAAGCTCACTTCCTAAGTTTCAACTGAATAAAAAGGCTTTATCTCAAAAAGATAAAATTTACAGATTATGGTAAAACGATGCCTGAAATGAATCCACCAACGTTATGCTCTGAGCTGACAAAAGTGGCAAGCGGTGGCTCGAAAAAGGAAGCAAAAAAGGTCAGTATGGAGCGCTTAGCAAAGCTGGCCCTGTTACTAAAGGCAAGGTTGGACCAGGAAGTCAGAGAAAATTCAGCTCTAGAGCATGATTTGAAGCGTGAACAAAGAAAACGTAAGGCGGAAAGATCAACATTAAATGTTGATTTACAACTAGCTCGAGCTGAAGCTGAAAAACTGCAGGTGGAGGTTCAGTCACTAAAACAGTCTCAGGCGAACGATACGACTCAACTGGTTTGCGATCTTAAACAGGCTGAGATTGAACGTTTAACTAAAAGTTTACAGGAGACAAGGGAGACACGGGATGACCTCATGAAATGCCAAGATCATACTTTAAAGTTATACGAGGCGACCAAACAGCAAAATCTCAGGATTAATGCTCAACATGATGCGGCCGTTCTTGAAAAAGAAGAACTCCACAGTCGGTGTTGTGCCTTACAACGCGAGTCTATAGACGACCGAGCGGAATTAAAAGAGTGCAGGGAGAAGCTGGCCTCGACTGAATACAAATTAAACCAAGAAAAGAAAAAACGTCTGGCATTAATTAAGGGTCAGTCTCTAGATGAGCCCAGACCTCCAACACCACCGCCTAGAACATCAACTCCATCACCTAAACCACCACGCCGTCCCTTAGGGCCTCTAAAACCGACAATCCCACCGGATGCACCGGTAAGTGGATCTGATAATAACCCACAAATACCTCTATCAATGGCTGAACTACGGAATATGGCTAAAAGCATTCAAACCTTCGCTCCTGGCCCGATGGGCTCACATGAAACCAAGATCTATCTCGATGACCTTGATTTCCAGCTTCAACGCTTCCCAGAAGCTACAGCTGATGATAGAATCTGTCTGTTAAGGTTAACATCGGACAGGACAGTGCATGCTTTCATGAAGCGTCAACGAGAAGCAGTGATGAAAGACTACAGTCTTCTCTGTGCTGCGCTGATAAAGGAGTTTACTCCTTGCACGGGGCCCGATGGCATCATAGCAGCAGCTGACATCAAGCAAGGTAGGAATGAACACCCAAGGTCATATTATGACCGAATATTCCGTGCCTATTTCGGCGACAGATGCGAACCTGAAATGGAGGAGGAGGTAGGGTTTAAGTATATTTTCAGCCAAAACCTCTGCCCTGACATAAGGGAGAAAGTTCATGTCAGCGCGAACTACAAACGGAGGTCCATCGATGAAATAAGAGAGTGTGCGATAGATGTTTTTACAGGTCGCACACCAAACAAAACACCCTTTGAGGTGTGCCCGGGTGAGATGGTCAAATCCAACTCACTAGAGCTGGAAGGGGCGCGGAAAACGACTCCTTTTCCTACAAAAGGTGAGAAAAAACAGAATTTTCGACCTGACAAAACACGTAGCGAAGGTGTCCGCTGGAACTATGACCCGAAGTGGCTCAGACAAGACCCAGAGTTCGGAAGACGATTTCAAAAGGGGGGTGCACGTCCTAAAGATAGGAATGATGGTCACAAAAGTAAACCATATCACAAAAGGGGGTCCCAACAGGAACCCCCTGGTCAAGGACAAGCCCCTCCTGCCCCTCGAACGGAACAGTCCGAGACAGGCAAAAAATCGCAAAAGTTCCAGAAAAAAGGCCATAATTCTCTGTCCCCAGAGGACATGGAGAAATTACGTCGGTTGTTAAAGGGGTTGGATAATACAAACAATGATAACAAACCTGGAGTGATGTGTAGCACTATCGTTGATAGTAAGTCGGAGCACGCAAATCACGACAGTCAACAAGACACTGATGGTCAGAATGCTGACAATCAGGATAATGACAGTCAAGACATTGACAGTCCAGAGTGTGTCGGTCAACAAAACGTTGACAGTGACCATGACATTATTGTCACAGACTCTAACAGCCCCTCATCAAACAAGGGGGGGGGAAACTCAACCATCGTCGACAGTGACCCGCCACGAACTGAAAACTCAGACACGTTGGTGACTGCACTGACGGTTCAGATGAAGAAAGATTACACAGTCAGAGGTCAACGTAAACAGAATGACTGGCCGAAACCTTTAAGGTTTCTGTGTGACTTTGAAAAAAGGGGGGAGGCTATGAAAGCTTACCTGCCAATCACACTGGAAGGGGTCCTCACGCATGAAGCACTCCTGGATGGCGGAGCCGACATTACCATTATGTCAGCCAAACTGTTCGAGGAACTACGGACCGCCGCTATCGGTGTTCATAGGCAAATACCCCTTGTAAAAAGTGCTATAGAACTGCAGGGTCTCGCAGAGACGAGAACTACCCTAACAGCTATAGCTATGGTTCACATGCAGATTGGCAAAATGACATTATACCACCCGGTACATGTGTCTACACTTGATTCATTCCCATTTCTAGTTGGCCAAGACTTTATAAACCGCTTTGATGCAATTATAGACTATGGCCGACAGAAAATGTGGAGCACAGTGAGAAAGCCTCTGCCAATAAAAGTGCCTCCTAGCTGTGATACGGACTGCCTAACCGCAGGTACCGCAAAGGACACACGGGACACCTCATCTGAGGACAAGAGCCCGGTAGGTGAACCTACAAAAACAGGTGAGGCAGAAGAGGCCCAACAAGAAAGCCTCCTCTGCGAGCTGAAACAATCAGCACTCACTGAACACTACCTACAACAGGTAGTAAAAGGTGTCGAGATCCAGGGATCCCACACCGAAGATGCTGTACTGTCTCCTTGGACAGATAATTCAGCAATCAGCCAAGCTCTTTATGAAAGCTTGGTTAAAAAACATATGGGTCTAGAACTGACGAAGAAAGCTTTACGCTTTCATCTCGATCCCAACAGTGAGCGGGTAATGACCGCAAATGGAGTCATTCGCCTGAACATGAACTGGAACAAACGAGAACTGGTCCACCCGTTCCTCGTGGTCCAAAACTTACCACATGCATCCTATATAGGCTCTGACATTTTGGTAAGATTGGGTGTCCGAGTGGACACCGTAAACAATGTACTGTGGTCGCTGGAAACAGACAAAATGGATTCTCCTGTGCTAAGCACAGAAAATCTCAAAGCTGGACAGACCATACCAGAAATCTGCGAGGTTGCTTGCAACCGATCCATCACAGTACTACCTCAGGCAATGAACCAGATGGTGGAAGTTCACATCATAGCTAATCAAGCTATTGGCCAAAAGCAGGCATACTTTCAACTGTCTCCTAAGTTTTACAACTTAGGACTGTCCATTGAGGTCACGAGACAAGTGAGCCTCGACTGCAGAACCACATCTGTTGCTGTGTGTAACACAGGCACGGAAGCGGTACTGATCAAGAAATACACAAAAATAGGATGGTTGATCTCCACTGATTTCCATGATTTTGAACTGAGCATTACATTTCTGGGAGGGCTCCCAGAATACCTGATCCCGCATGAATACACGGGGCAAGTCTTGTTCACAAAGCCTAAACAGGCTATAGCTCTCGTCTCTGTCAATGAGATCGACCAAGACACAGTCTGCGGGGTCGGTCTAGACCGAGACGACAGCCTAAGCTCTCAAACCTATAGTGTCCTGCCTATAAACAGGGTAAATGACACAGAAAGGGATTCATTGGAGCTCCCCAAAGAACAAGAACCCCTCTCAATTTCTTCTCAGATCGAACAGGTGGTCGCCCAAGCCGACGCCCTGAAAACTGATGGAGAAAGGGACAGACTACGTCAAGCTCTCTTAAAGTTTGAGAAATCATTTTCAACCGACTCAATGGATTGTGGGTTGACCACGCTCCACTCAGTGAGCATCCCAACCCCGCCCGAAGCTCCACCCACATTTGTCAGACAGTACAAGATTCCTCTGGCAGCGCATCAACCTATCAGGGAAATCCTTGATAACCTTCTAAAGAATGGTATCATCAGATACTGTAACAGCACTTACTCTGCGCCTTTGTGGCCAGTGTTAAAACCAAATGGTAAGTGGAGACTCACAATTGATTACAGAAAGCTAAACAAACAAGTCCCCTTATCACGGTGGCCGATGACCCAGCTCCAACAGGAACTGCCCAAGGTCACCAATGGTAAGTACTTCTCGACCCTCGACGTCGCCTCTGGTTTTTGGACCATCCCTGTGCGTGCCGAGGACCAATACAAACTAGCTTTCACCTTCGGTGGCCGACAATACACTTTTACCAGGTGTCCCTTTGGCTACGCTAACTCTCCTGCGGAGTTCAACATCTTCTTGAACAAAGCATGTCCGGACGCCCATGAGCGTGGGACACTGATCTACGTGGACGATGTCCTTCTGAGGCAGCCAACACTGGACTCACATTTGGCTGAGATCGACCACGTTCTGAATCAGCTGACAACTGCTGGTGCTAAAATATCACTGTCTAAATGTCAGTGGTGCAGAACCAAGGTGGACTACGTTGGCCTACTCGTAGGTCCAGACGGAGTACAACCACAGTTGACTCGCACCCAAGGCCTTGACAATCTCAAAGTCCCCACCAATCTCAAAGAACTACAAAGTTTTCTTGGCGTGTGTAACTACTCGAACCAGTTCATAGAAAACTATGCAGACCTTGCAAAGCCACTGACTGAACTCCTAAAGAAAGACGTTCCATTTGTCTGGACTGACAAACAGCAACAGGCAATGGAAGCTCTTATAAACAGGATCAAGTCAGCCCCATGTTTAGTCTACCCAGACTACAACAAAGAGTTTTACTTGGAAGTGGGCTTCTCAGCTCATTGCATAAGTGCAGGTCTGTACCAAATACACGACAGAGACAAACGTGTAGTAGCCTACGCCAGCAAAACGATGGCAGGCCCCGAGTTGAGATTCTCAGACTGTGAGAAAGCTCTACTGACCACAGTGTGGGCAGTAAAACATTTCTCCAGCTACATTGGTGGACAGAAAATCATTGTGGAAACACAACACCAGCCAGTGACTTTTCTTAACAGTGAACGCATCAGAGATGGTGTGGTGACAAACTCACGTGTTGCAACGTGGCTCATGGCGCTTCAAAGTTTTAACCTAGACATACGTTATGGTCAAAACAAGAAGTCTCATCTGGGGACGGACTTGGCAATCTGCCAGAAGTGTACACAAGATGTACCAGCCACCCAGCCGCCGGTTGAGGTAAAAACCCCAGTAACTGAAGACCCGAATCACCACTTCTTTGATGACAATATCTGCAAAGATATGACAACATTGTACGTGGATGGATCTTCATTCCTCCGCGACAAAATCTGTAGGGCAGGTGTTGGAGGAGTTCTCCTCCAAGACCAAGAACAGATAACTTTCAGCTACAAATTAGGCTCTCAGACTTCTCAGTACGCTGAGATTGCAGGAATCCTAATAGCTCTCCAGATGGTAGTAGAACGCTCCATCAAGACGCTAGTCATCTGCACTGACTCTAACTATGCTCGTTTAAGTTTCGCTTGTCACCTCGCTGTGTGGAAACTGAATGGTTTCCTAACAAGCGACAGGAAAGTGGTCAAACACAAAGAGCTTTTCATAGCGTGTGATCACTTGGTGACATCACACGACTTACAGATCTACTGGAAGAAAGTTCCAGGGCATTCTAGAGTCCCAGGCGATGACAAGCACTACAATGACATTGCAGATTCCTTAGCCAAGGAAGGAGCCGACGAAGGTCCTCTATGGTCCTTCGACCCCTCCTGGTTAATCGAGACTCTGCCAACACAACCTTCAGTCAGGGTTATGGCAGTCACACGTGCACAGGCCGCAACCAGACCTGCTGACAACGCAGTCTCTGTACGACCCGCACTGACTGACCCAGACATCATCCAACTACAGAAGTCGGATCCTGCTATCAACTCCATGATACTGTACCTGACTGATCCGAACAAAAATAGTCCGTCTAAAGACGACCTGGATTCCGATCCAGACCTTAAGGTCCTCTATCAGCTGCGCAAACAGCTAAAACTAATCAAGGGCATCTTAACTTTCGCTCATGGACCAACGGGGACTTTGGGTCGGGCTCTCCAATCTCTGGTGCTGAGGTTGCCGAGGTGGGTTCCCGTCCTGTTCTTCTCTGGTCTTTCACCGTTTACTGAAGAGACATGAGAAGTCCTTACCTGTGTTCGTGGTTCCCCATGACCAGAGGGGGGTGATGTTAGTTCATGCCCATGATCTCCCGTCCGCAGGACACAAAGGAGATAAAGCCACGCTGACGGCATTAAAACAAATTGCCTATTGGCCTGGAATGAAAAAGGATGTCAAGGACTACATTGAAGGGTGCGTGGTCTGTGGCCAGTTTCAGCCAACCAGACCACTTCACAGAGCACCACTGCAAAGCAGAGGCATTGCATTCCCATGGTCTGACCTCCAGATCGACTGGGTTGGACCACTCACTAAGAGCTCTAGAGGAAATAAATATTTTCTCACGGTAACTTGTGCATTTACCAAATGGGTAGAATGCCTACCAGCTCCCAACGACACAGCACAAACCACTGCTATGTTGTTAATGAATCATATATTTTCAAGGTTTGGACTTCCCCTTCGGGTGAACTCAGACCAAGGTACACACTTCACAGGTGAAGTGATGAAAGAACTGTGGAAGACGCTAGGCGTCAAGGCTAACTTTCATGTCGGCTACCACCCACAGGCTTCAGGCCAAGTAGAGAGAGCAAACAGAACTGTGGTGAGTATTTTGAAGAAATACGTGGCTGCAAACCACAAGGACTGGGATGTGAAACTCCCTCTGGTCCTCATGGCCATAAGAGCCACTCCACACACATCAACTGGCATCTCTCCCTTCGAGATGATGACCGGTCGACAAATGACTCTCCCTCTACACCTGTTGTACCAACCAGGCGACGCCGCCATGGCGACAGCCTACACTACACAACAATACATGAAAGATTTGAATGTACACCTCAGAAACACTTTTGCTTTCGCCCAGAAAAACCTGGAAAAATCCGCTGAAGGACGCAAGGCGTACTACGACCAGAAGGCCTCTCATAATGAACTCCAAGTGGGAGACAGAGTCTGGTACTATACGTTCGCTCCAGCAACCGGGAAAGGAGGGTCCGAGACCGGAACTCTCGCCCGCAAACTAATGCCCAGGTGGACTGGACCTCATCTGATAACAGACAAAGTGTCCTCAGTCGTCTACGAAATCAAAATCAGCAAAGGCCGCAAAGAGCCAATTGCTAAATGGGTACATCGAAATCAGATCAAACCTTACAAGGCGTTCAATGACTCCACAAAAGACAAAGATCTCACAAACTCACCGACTTCATGGGATAATAAGGTCGTCCAAACACAAGTTAGTAAATAAACTAATCAGGTTTAAACTACCGTACTTTCCCACCCTATAAGTCGCATTGTCCAATTTGAACTTAGAAACGCTAAGCCTAAAACCCACAACAAAAAACTAACCTTAACAACCGTTTAAATCCACGAGATTTAATTTGACCTCGGTCATAAAGTTGAGACCTGTTTTTCTTGTGTGTTGCACTTTGGAATCTGACGACAAGAGTGTGTCGAAGCAGTGAAACGTTGTTTCCTTGTTGTTTAGTCATTACTGTTGTCATTAGTTGAGATATTGTTTTGGTTCTGAACACTCCCAGCCAAAAAGGTTTTGTATTAACATTGGTTAATGAATGATATGGATTTAACTATGCCAACATGCAGTTCGTTTTGTTAAATCTCAATCGTCGAAGAGTCAATGTAGTTTAAAGCTACTCAAGGTACCATAAACTACACTGGTCTCACAATTTCTAAATTGAACCGATTCGATCGTTTCTATTCTAGATTATCTATTCATTTTGATGAGTCTCGCCATAGACTTCAAAATTTATTAGGAATACCAAATCCTACGTCGTTCGTCTAAAAGACAACAGACATTTAGATCAAACTATATTTCATTTTTTATTTTAGTTTAACCTAAACTAAGTAATGAATGGAGGAATAGTTTGGAATTAGAGGCCTTCGTTACAGAAGCCCTCCAAAATTTTATAGGTATAGATCCCTATATCTAATTTTACAGAATTGATCCACCCCTTAATTGGTAATTGTAGCTGATCTAAACCATGATAGCTTACATACCAGGTGCATATAGGTAGGGCCTAATGTAAAATCCCAATCATAAGCCCACCTAAAAAACCACATAATTGCATGACACATAGAACCAGAGTGGCACTGACTGGAAACCAACCAGCCAACAACCTTCGATGTGGGGACCTGCAGCTCCAACGCTTGGTCTTCAACCTCCATCCAAGGGTCGCCTCCTCTGCGTCAATCGAGGGATCCCCTCTACATGCTGATTATGAAAACAATTGTTGCTGATCAATCAACAAAACTAACCGTTGTGGAATTACTGCTGTGGAATTACCGCTGTGGATTATAAGACTTTGTTTTCCAAAGGATAACAGACTCAGTTTTCCAAGGGAGTAAAAGCTTTTCGCTATGGGATTACCTCCGAACAGTATGGAATTTCCAAAAAACTTTATGGGATTATAATTTTTGATTTTTCTTTTCCACTTTCTGGATTACTTCAAGATCAAAGACAGTTCAAGGTTTCCTTTCGTGTTGGACCCCATCCCCAAGGACTGGCGATGGCTTCCAAAAGGGGGGAGATGTAGTGGACCTACCCAGGGTCAAACTAAGGTTTTTGAACTGTCCAGTGATGACCTTTACTGACCTCTCAGTAAAGCAAGACATTTACCACAAAATCATTCCATTAGTTGTAATCTGAGAATATAGTCATCAAAAGAGACTATTTCTATCTTTGATTTTATTCTAATGTGATCAAAAGAATAACTTTTGTCATTTTCATGATATATGTTATATGCTGTTATTCTTTAAATGTGAAACATCAATGTGTCATTTCTGCAAGTGAAAAGGTGTCAAAGTTCAGCTAAAATGTCAAACTGACTTACACTGAAATTGTTTTTGTCGAGTTTCAGCTAAAACTCTCATCTAGCGTCTGAAAGTCTCTCACTCAGATACTTTTCCTAAACAATTTCCTTCTCTGCGCTGAATTTCACCTTGAATAGTGATAACAAGTGGACCAATGAAAAAGAGACAAGCCTCACTCCTCTCTTTGATCCTTTTTTAAGTTCTAAGTTTTGCTGAACGCTTCAGAGTCTGCAAGAGTTTGGAAGGAACCAGAAGGTTCCTGAGAGTTTCTGGGAACTTCAAAGAGATGTGAACCTTTCCCAAAGAGCTGGGTACGTTTGGTCAAGAGCTAACGACCTTCGTCTTCAGCTAAGGACTGATAACCTGCTGTTATGAGTCCACGTCGAATGAGCGTAAGCTCAAAACTTTGTTATTCCTTCCTGGAATAAGTTATCTTGAGCCAAAAACCACGACTGCCACGGCTTCTGCCGACGAAAGCGAGTATCACCGACACCGACAAGGTAAACACGTGTGGAGTCCAGCTTGGACTTGCGGGACCGACGACTCGTCAGTCCAAGGCTGATCACAGCTCTTTACCAGAACCGAGGCGGACGTCTTAAGGTAAAGGAGCCGCTGTTTGCTTGCTGGAGGTGTGATGATATCTTAGCTGGACGCGTATGGAAGAGTGTCATCTGGTTTCATAAATGCAAGATAAACTTCCTCTCTTAACCTCCCAATTCTTCTTAAATCTTTCCTCCTCTCCTTTCCCTCAATTCTAAGCTGGAAACTATTTTAAGCTAAAGAGCCCACAGACTAAATATGTTTAACATCCAATATTGAAGTCTGTTGTGTTAAATTTAAGTGTGCTGACGTATTAAATTGAAAGAAAGTGAAATCATGTCAATCAAGTGTAATGGTGTTGATTTTAGTTGATTTATTTTAAATAAATGGTAGTGTCGCCTGGCATACCAAACTAAGTCAATGTCCATTGTCACTCTATAGCTCTGTTTATTTATCCATCATAAAGATCACAGAAATATTGGGTAAACTGAAAAAGAAAAGAATCCGTGAAATTACTATTCAATCTGAATAAGAATTCTTCTTCTTCTTCTTCTTCTTCTTTCGGCTTTTCCCTTTTCAGGGGTCGCCACAGCGAGTCATCCTCCTCCACCTCACTCTGTCCTCTGCATCCTCTGTCCTCACTCCAACTACCTCCATGTCCTCTCTAACTGCATCCATATATCTCCTCTTTGGTCTCCCTCTTTGTCTTTTTCCTGGCAGCTGCAATTAAGGTAAAGAGGTCAGTATTAATATTGACCTCCTGATAATCCTTTACAGTCATCTTCCTATTTATCGTACAATGTTGGTGACAGAGGGTTTTCTGTGCATCTTGGTGAATTGGACAAGTGTACCAAATTTCATGTTTCTACGACAAACAAAGGCTAATGCTGAGGGTCTTTTGACAATTTCTAGGTGGCGCTCTTGAGCAGTTTCTGTTGTGATTTTTGCCACGCCCCCAAAATACGTAAATTTTCACCAGTCCTGAAGCGGCCGCCAAATTTGTTGAGTTTTGGGGTATGACAAAGCCCCCAAAAGGCCAATTTATTTGATGGAAAAAATTGCAGCTCGGGTCTGAACAGAGCGATTACAGTAGCCCTTCACAGCGCTTTGCTCGCTGCTCGGGCCTAATGAGTCTTTTGGGAGAGGGGAGTAGCGAGGGAATGGGGTGAGGGCGCTCAGATTGGTTAGGAAGTAAGAAGAGGGATCTTTGAAGAAAATAGATTGGGAACCACTGGCTTAGACTACTAGAGTACAAATTGACCTCATTTCCTTAAATGATTTGCAAAAACTGAAGTTTTTATTTGATACTATTTCTATTATGTGATTCTTGACCTGCCATTGTTTATCTGTTCCTCTCAAAACCAGCCAGTCGAAGCAGATGGCCGCTTGTCCTGAGCCTGGTTCTGCTAAAGGTTTCTTCCTTGAGTTTTTTTTAACTTTCCACCGTTACCTTTAGGCTTGTTCAAAATAAGAGTTCTGTGATGGAGTTAAATTCTAAGTAGTCTGTTCCTCAGATAGTGTTAACTTGTACATTTTTTATGTACTGGTAAACGTTTCTGTTCAGTGCCCCGGCATGACCTCTGTTGTGACTTGGTGCTATATAATTAAACTGAAACTATGGCACAAAGCAGAAATATCAGATATCTCACACAAGTGAAAAGTCCCCCAGTGATCTTCTAAATTAAGCAGCGACACAGATACAGACAATGCTTCCCGCTCAGATTCCCAGAGCTCCCATCATCCCATTGAATAGTTCAGACAAAGGTAAACTGTGAATTTAGCCACAGAAATAAAACAAGTACGGTACTTCTTCGGGCGGCTGTGGCTGAGTGGTTAGAGCAGTCGTCCTCCAGTGCATCAGTTGGGGGTTCGAATCCACCAGTAGTCACCAGTAGTCGAAGTGTCCCTGGGCAAGACACTGAACCCCTCGTTGCCTCTGTGAATGTGATCTGTGAACCCTCTAAAAATGCGGCCTCAAAGTTGAGCGCTGGTGGAACACCACAGTGCCACCGTGTGGTGCCTCAAACAACACAAGACAACCAAGCTGTTACTTTTTTATTTCTACAACCTGGACTACAGCTTAGTTTAAAAAGATGTTAAAATGTCTGGCTGCAGCAGAGCTGGAAAACATTCATGTTTCCACTGAGAGCTCACAGATAAACAGCACATACACAAGTATTGTCTGGTGTCTCAAACACCACCAGTTACATGATTCTTCTGGCCCAACTTGCTCATCTGAACCTTGACATGTAGAATATGTAAGCTCTGCTTTTAGAGGAACAAGTTTTTTTTTAGGTGACCAATGACGAGCTCAGGCAGCACATCCACTCCAAGATGACTGATTCTATATTTACTCTCACATGTAAGTCCCGTCTGCACAACCCCTCTGGTATTGGAAGTTCGGAACCGTATATAAATAATTTATCGCAGCGAACCAGGACTTACTCTTCACGCTGTGAAGACAAGGGAGACCAAAAGTGTAATAAATAGTTTTAATTTCCATTGACCAATCTACCGGTATTTAGAAGAAGAAGAAAAAAATATACTGTATATATATATATATACACAGTATACACCCTTTTAAATTTTTTTAAAAGCTACAACTTTTGTCCACAATTGTTCAATCTGTAAATACCTTTAAACAGGTCTACAAAAACCTGAATGACCTGTCCACTGCTGTCCGACAGTCCACGTGCAGTATGGACGGCTGGACTCACAAACCAAGGCACTGTTTGGAGAGCACTTAACGTGAATGGGACTAACATAACCATTTCCTCACGACATCTGACATGACGTCACAGTTTCACTGTGGCCTTCAACAACCACGTCGAGTGGTTAAGCCTTAAGTAGGGTGAGGACGAGTGAATTAAATTATGCAATGGGTTTTTGCTGTCCCATCCGCATTTGCCTCTGGCTCCAGAGTCCAAACAGCCCGAACAAGAACTGTGGCGGTCCTTTCACTCAAGTTTACATTGGTGCACTGCCGTCCCGTTAGTCCCACCATCGAATCCACACTTCGGTTCTCTCTCGTGCTCAGTCGTTCTATCACACAATGGACTTCTTCAGCTGTTCGTAAGTCAGGAAAAACTGAATGTGGAATAAAGGAAGATAAAAGTATGTATTTGGAGAAGAATAAGAGGTAAACGAAGAGAACACTGACTATTTAAATAATTCAGCCTTTTTAATTAGCTCAGATTCCAGCTGGAATATCTGAGTCATATTACAGCGTTCAGTGCTGAAGTGGTAAATATTTACTAACACAAGATTTCTGCTAAACACATTTAATTAGATCTTAATACAGTACTTGCATGAAGAATTTTTCTAAATTATTTCCTATCCTGCTTCACTCTTAGAAGAGATAACAGAAAAACTGTTCAAATTTTGATAAAACCCAAAATTTGGTGATTTTCTTGAAGTACAGTATTTGTCAAATCTGCCTGATTCATTTGAAAATCCAAGATGCCTGAGTTTTTTCAAGATGGCTGTCAAAATGAGACGTAATCTGTACAAAAACTTACATAGTATTGTATATTTGTGTCAATTTATGTTTTCTTCTTTCAGTTACCTTGTATTCTGCAAGTAACACATGTTAGTAAAGTAATAATAATATAATGATAAATTAATCAGGGGGAGTGGTGGCGCAGAGCAGAGCCACAGAGACAGAGAGAGTTACGACACTCTTTGAACTCGCCGATACGCGGTCACGTGCTTCATGCAGCGTTCCAAACAGCTTGTCACCGTACGTCAGTTCGAGCAGCTACTGGCGCAACACAAAAATCGACTTTAATTACTTTACCTGGCGTCTCAGTAATTATTGAGCAGTAACAAACTGATTACTGATTATTTCACTGACACTGACTATGTGTTTTATCAAATCATTTTTAGACGTGGCAGATACATGTATCATTACATTTTAGAGGGAAATGAGACTAAACAATTTATAAAAGTCTATGCAATACAATGATCAGTATAGCCATGTCAACAGGGTTTTACAACGTTACACACATAAAAAACAGAGTTACACCTGTTATAAAGCTATTTCTGATGGTCTCTGTATGAGAATGTTCCACCTTGTCCTCCATGCCAGCAGTTCAGATCTGCTCCAGTTTACCTTACATCTGGGATGACGTCTTCCATTTCTATAAAATATATAATTGTTCTATTTTTTTTAAATATAGCGAGTACCTGGACAACTGAGCTGATTGTGCTTGTAGACTGACTACCGGTACTACTTGTAATTCATTAATTAAAATGTTTATTTAAATGAAACCGTTTCTAGTTAAAATCATGACAAAATCAGTTAATTGTGCAAAATTACCAAACAATTTATTATAAAATATGTCAAATATAAAAAAAGCTTTAATAAAGTTATTTTACTACTATTTATATTGTTTATTAAAGGGGACCACATATTCAAAATTCACCTTTTAATGTTTTTTTTTTACTCAACTTTGGGTATGTACTTCATAAAAAAACAGTCCTAGTGCCAAAAAATGCACCCAGTGGTTTATTTACTCTATATTTATTTATCTTTGATAGAAACACTTCGTTTCCACTTCCTGCGGTTTGTGACGTCACAAACCGCAGCCACAACCCACAACCCCAACCTTTGTCCCGCCCCGTCACCTAGCAACCCCTGGTGATGCTCCACCCACTTCAGTATGAAAGAGGTGACGGACGGTTGTTTTTCCTTATTTCATGTCAGCACAATGGCTAAAAATGTCACAGTCTAGCCAGCTAACGTGAGCGTTGCAAGATTCTCTAACCCTCCTGGCCCAGATAATGGCATAGTTTTCAGATGGGAGTCTTGAATGAACAGCGATGCAGCATGTTGCAGTGTGTGTGTGTTAGAGGTGTCGTTTCTTTGCCCGAGCCCGACCCTACCCGAGCCCTACCCGACTTCGGGTCGGGCTCGGGCCATATTTTTGCGTTTGATTGGCGGGCCGCGGGTCGGGCTCGGGCTTTGATGTGGTTTTTTTAATCATACAGCACAAACAAAACTAAATAAAAATGCACACAATATAAAATTGTTTTAATCTGCTTGTAAAGAATATAAGGCAGTAAGTTTATTGATGAGGAAATAATTAATAGAGTGAATTTAGATGGTGAAAACCGCAGCGCACTGAGCGCAGCCACTAAATTGGCAACTCAGCCAGAGAGCAGGCGCGCGGCGCGCGCCTGACAGCGTCTCCCCCGACATGCTGGACTTTTTAGTGACATTTCTCGAACCATTTTACCGTGCACAGAGAGAACTGGAGGGTGACAAATATCCCACCAACCTGGTTTGTCTCTGGAATGAGAAACTGAAGCAACACTGCCAGTCCTCACACAGACTCTCCGCAGCAGGTGTTTCTGCGCCGCAGACATGCAGAAGTGCTGGAGCGCAAAATTATTATCCACGACTTGCAGAGAGTTGCATTATTTCTGTGGCCTAACTTTAACGAGCTCAAAATTATGTCACCAGCTGACGTGCGTCAGGTGCACGCTCACGTCCGCACACTGCTCTCTGCGGCGGAACAAGTTGCCGCATTCCTGACATTCCTGAAGCTTCAACAGCAAACTGCGAGCAGCGCGCTCACACCTCCTCCTCCTCCATCAAAACAAAGAAGAACAACATCAAGTTCTTTTGCTGAGTGGGAGAACGCAGTAAAAGCTTAATAAATAAACGTAGTGTTTTTTTTTTTTTGTTGTTGTTGTTTTTTTTTTTAATCGGGTAGGGTCGGGTCGGGCGGTGATTTCTAGGAAATCAGCGGGCTCCCTCGGGCTTGGGTAATTAAACTTAGGGCTCGGGTAGGGTAGGGCCGTGGATTTCCGGCCCGATGACAGCTCTAGTGTGTGTGTGTTGGTTTATGTGCCATAGCAGGCCAGACTACGTACCGCTAAACCACATTAACCAACCTGTGTGTGTGTGTGTGTGTGTTTGTGTGCGCGCGCTTATCGAGGGAGTTTTAACGCTGTCATTAGGGGGAGAGCAAATACACACCCTCGAGTGAACAAATGAGACCCTCGAGAGAACAAATGAGACCCGCGCGAGTGCAAATCAGACCCCGTGAGCGTGTGTGTGTGTGTCCGTCCGCTGCGAGTGACATCCGCTCCCTCCAGCGCGCGCGCACAGGGGGAGGGAGGGAGACGAATTACAGAGGAAAAATTTAAAATGACACGACAACTTGTACACGTCTGATCTGTCCCACAATAAATACGTCGCGGTCCAGTTCAGCTCAGCTATACAGGGCTCTGGGTGGCAGTAACGCGAGTTCAGACATCCTTGTCTACCTTTGGAGGGCGGAGTTAATGTAAACAGATCTTTGAAGGGCGTGAACTTCAGATCTCATTAACATAAACCAGTCGTTCAAAACGAAAGTTAAAAATGGCAGAATTAAAAAGGGTATAATTGATTATCTAAGAATTATTTTGTGTATTAAATTGAATGAACATTGTCTGGTAACCCCACAGACATACCATAAAATTTTTAAAAACCTATCTGTGGTCTCCTTTAATTACATAATCTCAAGTCAGCAGGAGCAACCTCACCATCACCATCACACAAAACTGAGTGCTGTAAGTTTAATCTGCACACAAACATTTTCTTATGTCTTATGCCAAAGCGGAAGATCAGGTGGGCCTGAGGGCAGCCAGAAAGAACCTGGATCGGGGCATCAGAAAGGCCAAGAAGCAGTATTCCAGGAAAATAGCTCACCGTTTCAAGGACAGCAAGGATACATGCAGTCTGTGGCAGGGAATACAGACCATCACAAACTACAAACCACCCCCCCAGACCTGTGACAGCTCAACCTCTACGCTGAATGAACTGAATGAGTTCTTTGCTCGGTTTGAGGCAAGTAACAGCACACCTGCACATAAACTCCCCCCCTCTCCTGATGGCCAGGTGCTGGCGCTGTCCTCAGACAGCGTAAGGCGATCATTTATCAAGATTAACGCCCGGAAGGCCTCTGGTCCTGACAACATACCTGGTCGTGTGCTGAAGGACTGTGCAGGGGAACTCGCAGCGGTCTTCACGGACATCTTTAACATCTCACTGAGCCAGGCCATCGTCCCCACCTGTTTCAAAGCCACCACCATCATCCCTGTCCCAAAGAAGGCAACGCCCGCATGCCTCAATGACTATCGCCCAGTAGCACTCACCCCCATCCTGATGAAGTGCTTTGAACGGCTAGTCATGAAAAGCATCACATCTGTCCTCCCTGGATCCCTTCCAATTTGCATACCGACCTAATCGCTCAACCGACGATGCCATCTCCTCTGCCCTCCACACAGCTCTCACACATCTGGACACGAAGGACTCTTATGTTAGAATGCTGTTCATCGACTTCAGCTCGGCATTCAACACCATCATCCCCCAACAGCTCATCCATAAACTGGACAGTCTGGGGCTGAACACCTCAATGTGTAACTGGCTGCTAGACTTCCTGACCGGGAGACCACAGACAGTACGGATCGGGAGTAACACATCTAGCACCATCACATTGAACACAGGGGCCCCACAAGGATGTGTGCTGAGCCCCCTTCTATTCACCCTGCTAACACACGACTGCACACCATCGTACAGCTCCAACCACTTCATCAAGTTTGCGGACGACACAACAGTGGTAGGTCTCATCAGCAACAACGATGAGACGGACTACAGGAACGAGGTGAGCCGCTTGGCCTTGTGGTGCGGACACAACAATCTCACTCTCAACGTGGAGAAGACAAAGGAGATTGTCGTGGACTTCAGGAAGAGGGATGCACAACATGCCCCTCTGACCATCAACAGCACCGCAGTGGAGAGAGTGGACAGCACCAAGTTCCTGGGAGTGCACGTCTCGAAGGACCTGTCCTGGAGCAGGAACACTGCAGCACTGGCCAAGAAGGCTCACCAGCGCCTCTACTTTCTCCGCAAGCTGAAAAGGGCTGGAGCTTCAACCCCCATCATGTGCACCTTCTACAGGGGTGCCATAGAAAGTGTCCTGACCAGCTGCATCACGGTGTGGTTTGGTGCATGTACTGCATCATGCCGCAAGAGCCTCCAGCGCATCGTGAGAGCAGCTGAGAAGATCGTCGGCACCTCCTTGCCCTCACTGCAGGACTTACACAGCAAACGCCTCACTCGGAAAGCCCTCTGCATGGCAGGTGATCCCACACACCCACTACACAGCCGCTTTAGACTGCTGCCATCAGGGAGGAGACTGAGGAGTCTCCAGGCTCGTACCAGCAGACTGAGAGACAGCTCTGTTCATCAGGCAGTCAGAATGCTAAACACTCTGCCTGCTCTGCCTCCCCTCCCATTTGAACTGCCTTAACACAAAAAACTTTCTCACACATTACCACACAACACAAAGTTTTTAACACTGGACCCTGTGTCATCAAACGGGTTATTCACTAAACTCTCGGTCATGTGCTCATTCAGTTTGCACTACTTCTCATATTTGCACTAATGTTTGTATTACATTACTGCCTATAGTCATACTACTGTTTACATTCACTGTTTACATTTATTAATACGGTTTACATTTATTACTACTGTTTTACATTTATTACTACTGTTTACATTTACACTACTTTTATATCTACACTACTGCTGATACATATACAGTATTCTCTGACTAGCCTTATCTAAGGATGCCAAATGTGCCTTACTGCATATGCCACTTTGCCTCTATACCAACATCAACTACCTCATACATATACTGTGTACATTAACTCATATGCTGCTGTGCCACTCTTTGCAAATGTCAATGCTAGAACCTTCAGTTTATTTTATAGATATACTTTTTATACTTTTTATACTACTATGAAAAAACTCAGGACAGTATTACACTTTTATTATTTCATTTTATGCTTATGTTCATTGGGTGTTTGGTGTTTTAGGGGTGTTTGGTGTTTCAGTGTTGGTGTAAATTTTCATACTTTTATACTACTATGAAAAAACTCAGGACAGTGTTACACTTTTACTATTTTATGCTTATGTTTATTAAATGTTTTAGTGTTTAGTGTTTAGATGGTTACTGTTGCACCGAGGGACTGAGAGAAACGCAATTTCAATCATGTGTATGTCCTGCACATATTGTAGTTCTGACAATAAAGTTGACTTTGACTTTTGACTTCAACCAGGGCTCAAAATGTTTAACTGTCAAAGAAATGTGCAAGAAAATAAACTAATATATCACTCTACAGGCACATTTTGAGAGAGGGCATTTCACAAAGACACAGTCAGGCCGTGTGAGACTGAAGCAGTTCTAAACATTTTTGTTCATCGCCCAGAACCAAATGAGAACAACAGAACTTCCACTCTTCCGCTCTCGGCAGGGACTGGTCGCATCTCCTTTTGCTCCTACATCTCCCTGCATTCCCTCCCCCGCTTCTGCATTTGTCTCGTCTATAACTCTTCAGCGCTCGCTCGAACCAATTTGGAATGGAATTATGTGCGTGGACTGTCTTCTGGGCTATTTCACTTATCGATTCTATCGACAACAAAAATTTCTGCGAAGCGCACCGGCCAGGGAGAGCCAGGGCGCCCTATCGACACGCAGGCGGTGAGCTGCATTATGGACTCTATGAGCAGGCTAATGCAACTGTCCGCTCTTTCTGTCGGGGACGTGGAATCTCTGTGATTTATTGGGACACCGGTGGCTCATGCCACTGAAGGGCTGAGGGGGACCGCGGCGATTGGCGTGCTGACGAGGACCTCCGCTCAGCGAAAATGCTTTGATCCAGGCTATGAAGGACCTTCCCAGCTGTTGTGCGGGCTGAGTCACACGGTGAGAGAAGCGGTGGCTGCCGCGGACCTGCAGTGTGAACTGTGGACTCGTTTACAGCCGCTCGGATTCAAACAGGGCACATACGGAAGGATCTTTTAGCTCGGAACCTGACACGAATTCGGCGATTTGGACCCAGAAAACAGAACCTGGACTTAAAGACCGCAGTAAAAGAACACTGTGGTCTGACTGGAAAATAAAGCAACTAATCTAATCTGGCCTCTGGCCTTGGACTGTTGAAGGCTACAAATCTTCTCCTAGACTGGGAGCTGAAGGAACCCGCTACCCTCCTACCCCTCCCCCGAGAGGTTTCTGTGTGCATTCTTGGTTTGAGCCGAGCTCTGAGACCAGCGAACTGTTTCTTATCTAGAATTGTTACACACAGACTGTTTCCTCCCGCCTGCCGTCATAAATGCATCTTGTCCTGTAACTAAATGTGCTTTATTTGATATGGTTTTTACTGGATCACGCGGTGTCTTGAAGACAAAACGTGATTCATCTTTTTTTAATATCAACGCTGTAAACCCCGTGTCTTATCCTGTTTTCCTATCTTTGACCTTCATCTGGGGACAGATGGGTAGGCCGCGCTAAGAACATATCGATAAAATATGTTTTGTTCAGCTGCAGCTTGTTACACTAATCTCTCTCCTGGATGACTGTAATTACATACTTACGCTATATCGGTGGAAATTGATGCAATGTCAATAAACCTATCTTGTATCTTGTATCTCTTGTATCTTGACTTTGACTTTTGACTTCAACCAGGGCTCAAAATGTTTAACTGTCAAAGAAATGTGCAAGAAAATAAACTAATATATCACTCTACAGGCACATTTTGAGAGAGGGCATTTCACAAAGACACAGTCAGGCCGTGTGAGACTGAAGCAGTTCTAAACATTTTTGTTCATCGCCCAGAACCAAATGAGAACAACAGAACTTCCACTGACCAGTAATCACATACATTGTTCTAAAGTAAACTTTGGTATGAACGGTGTTAAATAATACGAGTCTTATTTTTTATTGAACAATAATCTTCATGCTAACAGTGCCTTTGTAATTGCAAAGATTGAGTAAGGAAGAAAAAGAAATGAGGCGAGTGAGATAAGGGAAAGATGAAAATGTATCGTCAGAGGACAGGGACATGCCAGGAACTGATGAGCCAGGATCAACAGGCAACGCAATCAGGGAACAGTATCAGCAGGCAATGCAATCAGGGAACAGAGAGGAAAAACCTGAGAGAACAATTAGAACACACACAAAAAATTACATAAGCAGGATAGAAAAACTTCACAGACAAGAAAATTAACACAGTTCTGCGAAGAAAAATAACAATGGAAAATAAATTTTGACATATTTTAACAAAAGATCAGATGAAGGCAGTTGGTATGAAGAATAACTTCCCAGCTCCATCTCAATATACCGTCACATGTGATAGTTTAATACGTTTTTTCTGTTCTAGAGTTGATTGATGCTGATATGTTCTTGGTACCGGTAATAATTCTTATTTCTTGTTCTGTCTTGAAAGGGAGTCTCATCTCAACTTGACCCATGATTACCATATGCTAAATTAATAATATAAAACTAATGTAAATTAACAGTCCTGCAGTAAACACCAACTTTGTGAAGGTTATTGTGTCAAAGTAATTTCATTCAAACTTCTTGATTAAGCTGTTTTTGTTTAAGAGAAGACAAAAAATGAGATCTTGTACCTTTGTGATACTTTGAATGCAACTTTCAGCAGTTCACCGAATCATTCTCCTGTAGTTTACCTGGAAAACATTAAATAAAATCTACTCATCTCCACGATCACGTTTTTCTTTAATGATAATGTCACAACTGATGCTGCAGTCTTTGACAAAGGATCTAGAACTTGAACTAAATTAACCACGTCAATCTTTCAGAAAAAAAAGGCTAAATATTTTCTAGTTGAGAGTTCAGTAACTGGAATTACCACAAAAAATTTAAAAAAGATCAACTTTCAAAATTGAATCTGTAATGGATATTTTCAAATGCTGAATTAGACAGAAAGACCAGTTTAAACCAGTCATGATGGCAGAGCTAGCTGCAGTTAAAACACAACTACCGTAGCAACTTAACACGTTTCATTAACTAAAACTGGTGACATGAAGTATTTATGTTGATAAACTGTGGTACAGAACAGTCAGCTAATGCTTCACGATCGAAAAAAAAAAAGTATTTTCATCAACTTACACGGAGAACGAACTACGTTCAATGATAGAACCGTTGCTGTTTGGAACTAGTTGTCGCTGCATGACCCACGTGACTTCCACCTTCCATTCTTTCTATGGGAGTCTATGGGAGTGTCGCAACTCTCTCTTTATAGGGCTCTGGTGCAGAGGCTAGAGAAAGCAAGCCTGTGATCAGAAGGTTGCCGGTTTGACAACCTCAAAATGTGGGTGGAAAAGGTGAAACACCCACACCCACCTCGACCAGCATTTGCTCCACTCTAGGACCTTAAGGAAGGCCCTTAACCCCCTTTGGACAGCCTAGATAGCAGCTCTGTGCTCCACACAGAGGGCTGTGGTAGCTCGGTGGTCTGTGTTTGTGTCAGGAAGGACATCCTGCATAAAAACAATCACAAAGTCTTCGTGCGAGTTAGTTCACTGTTGTGACCCAAAAGTTGGTACTTGTATCACATTTTAGGTTTAAGCTGCTGCACCGTCCAGCTGGTAGTGTTGGTAATGAGGCAGAGGTTTGAGAAAGTTACAGTACATTAAATAATTACAGTTTTAAACTAAACTTCCCCACAAGAGGAGAGTGGCTCAGATTGCTTTGCTTTGTCCAATCCATAACGGCCTTCTCCAGCCTGGAGAACAGTGTATGAAAGAGTGTGTAAAGAGCTGGGAAGCTGGAAGGATACGATAATGTTCCACGGTCCAAGGCGGAGCCAGTTGGGGAAGAAGCCCTTATACAGCGCCATGAAGCCCTCGGAGCGCCAAGTCTGCAAGAAGAAACACAAATGAGATTACAAAACAACCCACAACAATTGTTGAGGGAAATAAACGTGTTTTGGAGAAGGCAGCCAACTGACGTCACTACAACAAACAACACTCTGTGCTAGGACACAAAAACACGACACAGCTGTTATCAGGGCACAGACCAAAATTAACCGCCACAAGTGCACTATCATTTTCTTGGCTGATGACCCTCATGAAGATGAGATGGGCCAAATCAGTCCAACTGGATCCATGCAAAGAGCAGCAGTAGTAATCATAATCTGAGTGTTGTGGATGTGCAGAACGACCAGGAACAACAATGACCTGGATGTGAACGTGGTGAGAAGACTGGTTTAAAGACATCATCGAGCCACAAACACAAAGATTTGCTCTATGAACAAACAAATCACTCTGCTAATTCAGGCCGTGGATGCACTGCTGCGAACAAACAGGAAAGTTGCCTGCTTGACTCTCATTAACTAAACTACAGAAAAGGCTAAATTAAACAAGAACACAGTAGCCTACCGGTAGTCCCTCGCTACTTCACGCTTTGTTTATCGCAGACTCACTCTATCGTGGTTTTTCAAAATAACCGTGGACATGAGACACAATTGATGGATGAACCCATTATTGGAATGGAATTTTTATTTAAAATTAATTATAAAATTATTAATTAATTTTAAATTATTTAACACCTGTTGTACCTTTGTGCAACCCACATAGTAGGAAAACGTTGGTTATGTGTTGTAACCCCAGATTCTATGAGTGTAAGCACAGCCCTTTAAAAGCTGTCGCTATTGGGTTTACCCACGCACAGCGCGCCGAACACTGAAAACTTCTAGTCTACGCCCACCTGCTGTGTGGGCCCCACCCAGTCCGCTATAAATTGCATCTGGACCAGAGCTCGACTCCCAAAAGCATATTCTTTTCTTCAGCTATTTGAGAGCCAGTGAAGCCCAAGTTTTAAAGGGCTATGCTTACACTCATAGAATCTGGGGCTACAATACGTAACCAACGTTCTATTTCATGCAAGCTATGCCTTTTAAAAGCTGTCTCTTATTGGGTTTAAAGGGCGGAGCAGGATATGGTCCATGCCTCACTGGGTCTGTCCGAAAACCATAAAAAACACACTTGACATCTGCCTAAATCTCATTCTTTATTCAAGCGTAATTAATAATAATAATAATACAGCAAACCCCCTACTTACGACTCCATCGACCTACGAACAATGGGACCTACGAACGTATCATATTTAATAAAAATATGAAATTACTGTATTAAAAAAAAATAATTTTTTTTTATTTTTTTTGTGTTTAAATGTTCTTAATTTCATGTGTACATCACTTTGTTGCAGCTGTGGTTGTTTTAAAGGCTTTATAAATAATAATTATGATAAAAAAGATCATTTCTGATCATTTTTGAGCAATCTTGGGCAGCATTCATTCAAGCAGGAAGTAGGTCTTCAGTTTACACGGTCACAAATTAATGTAGAACACCGGACGCCATTTTAGGTTCAGTCACTGGGGTCTCCGGTCACAAATTAATGTACAACACCGGACGCCATTTTAGGTTAGCTGCCGGCAGCCGGCCGAAGACTGGTGACCAGGATGGCTTCATATGGATTAATTACGAGCTGGAAACGTCTCTGTGAACTTTGTGGATGTCTCAGGCAGCAGCGGATTTATCGCCGATCGTGCCAGGCCGCCGCGCGAACACCTCCGGCCGGCCTGGCTACACCTCCGGCCTGGCTAGCTCCAGAAGCTAACACGGGAGCTAACACAGGTCTGGAGCAGCTGCGGTGGCTCGCCGGCCCCCGCGCTGCTCGGCCCGACAACAATCAACGCATGGCAACCTAAGATGTCGGCTTTGACCATCTCAAAGTAAGAAAATATATTTTTATTTATTCTGTAAATGTGAATAGCAATGTTTAACATTATAGTACACTACTGTACATGCTTATGTGTGCGCACGCTCCGTTAGCATGATAATTTAAAAAAAATAATAATAATTTTCACCCCCTAGCTAGGGCAGAATGGAGCTGCGAACCGTTCTTATCTCCCTAACTCGTTCGTAAATCGGGGGTCACCTGTAATAATAATGTCACATTTTTGTCATCTGTGTATGTTCCCATACAAGACGAAATTTGACTCTGCATTTAACCCAATCACCACCAGGTGGGGCAGTGGGCAGCTATAGAAAGCGCGCCGGGGAGCAATTCGGATGAGGTGTGCTGCTCAAACACACCACAAGTTATGCCGTGACTGGGGTTCAAACCTGGGTCCTTCGGGTCCCAAGTCGTTCCCCTGCCACTACACCATCTTGGCCCCATTACGTACCAATGATCCATGCATCTGGTGCATACAGGATTACAGCCGTGCAGCCTCTGCGCTTGATCTTAGCTGAAGGAACGTTTATTCATATCAGACAATAGAGGAATAAGAAAAGGAAAAATTTCCAATGAAGAAGGAATTTTCTTGTTTGAAGGAATAATTGTACAAAACAACGCCCACCAAATAATGAGAGCAAGGCTGTGTTGTTTTTATCGTTGTTTTCCTTTCTTTTTTAAAATTTTATTATTTATAGTTGTTTGACTCTGAAAAATCACTCTGACATAACTCTGAGAACTAGGGCTGCAACTAACGATTATTTCAATAATCGATTAATCGGCCGATTATTTTTTCGATTCATCGATGAATCGGCAAAAAAAAAAAAGGAAACAAGTTTTAATTATCACCTCTTTATTCCAAAATTTGACTGACATATCAAATCGCACAAAAAACAGGTTGCTACTTGACTATTCTGTTAGTAAAATATTGAATAATTAAAAAATAAAGTTAGTCAGCTTCAATAAAAAATAAATGTACACAAACATATATACAAATGTATGATTTATACCTGCACAAAATGTAGCTACTTTGTAAAATGTGTTTTTGAGGGACAAGTGTAACCTGGATTAAAGGTGTGGATTGTTTTAACCTGGATGGGGCAGCTGTGGCTGAGTTGTTAGAGCAGTCGTCCTCCAATGCAAGAGTTGGGGGTTGGAATCCACCAGCAGTCACATGCCTAAGTGTCCATGGGCAAGACACTGAACCCCATGTTTGTGCCCCATTGGTGTATGAATGTGAGCTAAAGCTCTGATTAGTCTCTTTAGAATGATTTGTTCTTTGTAATCTAGTAGAGTGCTGTATGAATGGGTAAATGAGGACATGTAGTGCTTTACACTACTATAAACAGTGTAAAGCACTTTGAGTATCAATTAGATAGAAAGGTGCTATATAAGTACAGTACAGTCCATTTACCATTACAAGTGTGGATCATTGTAACCTGGGTTAAAAGTGTGTATCATGGCAGTGAAGCCTTCGTCTTCAACCATCGACAGAGGCCTCATGTCAGTGACGTTCATGTAAGGATCTTTCAGTCTCTGCTGCTTGCTGTGGTGTGCATGATGTCTGTCCATCATGAAGGCTGTCATTGTTGTTTTCTGGAATGAGAGAGAGTTTATATGTATTATATCATAATTTACAGTAACTCAAGAAATGCCTTGTTTCACTTGGTTAAACACACAAGCACACGCACACACACACACACACACACACACACACACACACACACACACACACACACACACACACACACACACACACACACACACACACACACACACACACACACACACACACACACACACACACACACACACACACACACACACACAAATATAAAATACTAATTACACACACTTGAGTAGATGAATAAATTACTGTAATTCCTGTTTAAATGCAATTCATCCTTCCATACAATGCAGTGACTTCAGACTTTGCCAGCAAATTAAAAGTTGAAGCTAAATCATTAAATTATCACCATCTTTGTGTTAGATTTATTTATAAAACACATTTAAACACTGCTTGTATCGTTACATTAAAAATAAAAACACACACATTCTCTGTCACAGCTAAGAAACAAGCAGCAGCAGCTACCAGAGACACTGGCATCACGTTTTCTCTCTTTGAAACAGAACAAATATGGTTAAGACTTACCTGCTGATCTTCCTTCATTCACACCGTGGTGAAGCCCGTCATGTTTACATTTCATCTGCGTGGTTATCTCGTGTCGCGTCGTCACTTTTCAAAGCTTTTTTATCTATGAAGCGTCGAACTCCCACACGTTGTAGGACTTATTTACAGTTTTCTCTGCGTCGCGTCGGTCATTTGTAAAATAGACTTTGAAAACAGTCTCTGCTCTGTTTCCTCCTCCCTCCTCGCTCTGTTCAGAAGCGCCACACACGCGCAGGCGCAGCACGCTGACGCTGCAGTTTTTTTTTTTTTTCAAACTTTATTCAGTCAAGCTCAGCCAGCTTTGACAAAGCTTTACCGGTGAACAAAACAGCTCCGCGGCGCCGTGAAAGATGCATAATCGCGCGACACAACGAATCGATGATGAAATTCGTTGCCAACACTTTTAAAAATCGATTTTTATCGATTTTATCGATTCGTTGTTGCACCCCTACTGAGAACTGAATGCGTCAGTGAAGAGCTGGAGACATCTCGTAACTAAAAACGGATGAAGGGGATCAGTGATGACCACGAGGCCGCAGAGCAGATGTCCTGCACGGACACCCCTCTGTGCAAAGCTGTGGAGGTAGAAATCCCCCTGCTGGAGTGAGCCTTAAGTCCTTTAGGTGGTTGAAGACCAGAAGAACTATAGGCATGTGAAATAGTTTCACGTAACCAATGTGACAAACGCTGGAGAGATAAAGGCTGACCCCGTGATTGTTCCCTGAAATGTACAAACAACTAATTGGATTTACGCACCGCGGCTGTGCGTGTCACATAACACCTGAGCGCGTGTACTGGGCAGAGCAGGTGAAATTGTTTCTCCTCCGTAGTTTTGTGAGGAGGGGGACAGAACCTGTCCAGCGTAATGACTCTGGACCTGAACAAACTTGTCATGTTTTTTGGGTATAAAAGCAGGATTTGGTCGGAGTTCTGCTGAACTTCCATCTCCTTGAATTCTGAGACAAGAAGGAACGACGGACAGACCTAACAAGTCGCTCACTCTTTCAGCTGACGTCAGGCTAATAACAAAGCTGTTTTAAATGACAGATACTTCAAAGATATCTGGTCTAAGGGCTCGAACGGATCTTTAGTTAGTGCACTGAGGATGAATACTAAGTCTCACACTGTGTTGCCAGGTCACACTGGCCTGAGTCGGCGCACACCTTTCAGAAACCATTAAAGGGTGATTGAAAACTGTTATATCATTGAAACCTTCATGACAGGAAGAGATTGCTGCAGTACAAGTTTTAATTGGGCTGAAAGCCAAATTTCTGTCTAACAGCAGCAGCAGGTAGGATAAAATACAGCCATGGGGACATGAAGTTGGATCCACTTCTTTTTCTAGGCATCATCGCTGAAAAGCAGCCCATTTAGAAGCGTAAACAGTTGTAGTGGATTTTTCCCGTGCTCCCTGGATGGTGCATATTACGTCTTTAAAAAACCTAATTTTTCTAAGCGTTCTCGTTCAGCGGCCAGACCCAAAGGTGTTGACTTATTATAGGAAAACTCTTGACTGCTCCTCCTGCCTGCAGGAGCAGATCCTCTCTCCATGGTAACTTCCACGGTTGACCTGTCAGCTGTTGCAGAACTGGGAACCATGGGGTGTTCGTGTGTTCTGGGGCGATCAGAATCATTGTCAGATTATCCTCTCTCACTCTCTCCAGCAGTGCTGATATTAAAGCGATTGGGGGGAAGGCATAAATGAGCGTCTTTGGCCACGGTTTGTACGCAAACGCGTTCACCCCCAGTGGCAGAGCATCCCGTGGGTTTAGGGAGAAGAACAAAGTGCACTGAGAGTTTTCCCGAAAGGCCATCAGGTCTACCTCCGCTCTCCCGAACCTGCTCCAGATTTGTGAGATTAGATCTGGATGAAGAGACCAATCCCTGTCCAGAAGGCCGCCTCTCGACATAATATCTGCTCCCTTGTTTAGAACGCCTAGGATGTAAACTACTCTGATCGAGCGTAAGTGTGCGCGCCCAGCAGAGCAGTTTCCTGGCTGTGTTCAGTAGCTGGGCTGAACGCACGCCCCCTTGGTATTTATGTATGCTGCTGCTGTTCTGTTGTCTGTGTGGATCATCATGTGATGATCCTGAACCAGTGGGGCAAAATAATAATAATAATAATAATAATCATTTTATTTAAAAGCGCCTTTCATGACACCCAAGGACACTTATGTCTGAGAACTTTCTGTACTGTGAGAAGTTCCAATACATTTATGTGAGAAGACGTGCCAGACGACCACGCACTTCCTATCATTTGTGACAGGCAGGTCCCTCCCCAGCCGGAGAGGGATGCATCTGTGAACACCGACCTAAATGACGTCACTTTGCCCAGGGGAACTCCCTCTGACAAGTTCAGGGAATTCCCCCAGTGGTTCAGATCCGCTCCCACAGATGGAAGGATAGTGATCAGACGTCGTTTGTGACGTACAGGGTCGACTTTCAGTCGATTGAACCATCTTTGGAAGTGTCGCATGAACAATAACCCTAGCGGCATGACAACGTAAGCTGCTGACATCATTCCTAACAGTCTCATGACTGTCAGCACTGTTACTATTCTGAAAGGTCGGACGAACTGAAGCAGTGACGTCAGGGATTCCCTCCTCTGTCCTGACAGGGCAACTGTTATGCTTACTGAATTTAGATTCACTCTCAGGAATGTAATTCGCTGAGACGGAATTATAGAGCTCTTCTCCCAATTTATGGTGAATCCCAGATGAGACAGATGTTTCACTAAAACAACTGTTTGTGTCTCTGCCTCTTTTTTGGACCGAGATAACAGCAGGAGGTTGTCCAGATAAAACAGGATTTTTATCCCTCTCGTTCGAAGTGGCTGGAAATCTGCCTCCATGCATTTTGAGAACGTGCGTGGGGTGAGCGCATACCCAAAAGGCAGGCGGTTGTACTGAAAACAGGCCCTTGAAAGGAAAAACAGAGGAACTTCCTATGCTTGTTTATTATTGGAATGTGAAAATATGCATCCTTCAGATCTATTGACAACAAACCACTCCCCTTACATCACGTATTGGAGAATACGTTTCAGTCAGCATGTGAAAAAGTAATTCCATGATGAATTTGTTGAAGGCAGACAGATCCAGAATTGGTCCGAGCCCCCCTGATTTCTTCGGAACCAGGAAGTAACGGGAGTAAAAACCGTCATCCTCCTCTCCCTGGGGAACTCTGGAAATCACGTCTTTTTCTAAGAGCTCCATCAGCTCTGATTAGATCACACCTTGTCCTGGAGATGTTAGGTTTCTAACACTCCGTTGTATTTTGGTGGTGTTCTGGCAAACTGCAGAGTGTAACCCTTGTGGAGAAAACGATGCAGCCATTTGTTCAAACTGCCTGTTTCCTGCCACGCATGAATGTTTTGTCTTGTGAGGGAGAATAAATAAGCCTCTACCGTCATTGAGTTGGCAACCCCCACACTGACCCATGGGAGGCTGGCATGAAAACGGCTGTTTATCGGCTTCTGCGTAACGGTTCTTACAATGTTCCTCGGCTGAACCTAGGAGGAGGGCGGACACGACTGGGAAACGGGGCCAGACTGGGTCCCGGTGTCCATTGTGCTAGGCGGCAAACCTTCCAGCCAAAAGGGTTGACGTGGTCTGGGTCGTCTGTTTGGGCACTTCCAGGTCGCAGGCTCTCGCCGATCTGCCGATTATCTCCGGGAGTACGTGGAACAGATCCGCTACTGGTGTATGAATGGGTGGATGGCTGGTGCTGTAAAGCGCTTTGGGGCCCCTTATAGGGGGCTGGAAGATGCTATGTAAATAAGCTCAATTTACCATTTTACCATTTATGAATAAAAACTGAATGTAATGATGTGGAGATGGCAAATGTCAATCTTTTATTAATCTTTTAATCGTAATAGAACATAGATGACAGATCAAAAGTTTAATCTGAGTAAATGTAACATTTTAAAGGAAAAATATGTTGATTCAAAATTTCAGTGTCAACAAATCCCAAAAAAGTTAGGACAAGAAGCAATAAGTGGCCGGAAAAAGGAAATTGAGCATATAACGAACAGCTGGGAGACCAATTAACACTAATTAGGTCAACTGACAACATTATTGGATATAAAAAGAGCTTCTCCAGAGTGTCAGTGTTCCTCAGAAGCTAAGATTGTAAGAGGATCACCAATTCCACCATTGTTGCGCAGAAAGATAGTGCACCAATACCAGAATGGTGTTACCCAACGTAAAATAGCAAAGACTTTTTTAAGTTATCATCATCAACCGTGCATAATATCATCAAAAGATTCAGAGAATCTGGAACAATCGCTGTGCGTAAGGGTCAAGGCCATAAAACTCTATGACTGGATGCTCGTGATCGCCGGGCCCTTAAACGTCACTGCACCTCAAACAGGAATGCCACTGTCAAGGAAATAACAGAATAGTCTCAGGAATACTTCCAGAAAGCATTGTCAGTGAACACAATCCACTGTGCCATCTGCCGATGCCAGCTGAAACTTTACAGTGCAAAGAGTAAGCCATTTCTAAGCAAGTTCCACAAGCTCAGACGTTTGCACTGGGCCAGGGGTCATTTAAAATGGAGTGTGGCAAAATGGAGGAATGTTCTATGGTCAGATGAGTCACGATTTGAAGTTCTTTATGGAACACTGGGACGCCATGTCATCCGGACCAGAGAGGACAAGGACAGCCCAAGTTGTTATCAACGCTCCGTTCAGAAGCCTGCATCACTGATGGTATGGGGTTGCATGAGTGCTTGTGGCATGGGCAGCTTGCATGTCTGGAAAGGCACCATTAATGCAGAGAACTATGTTCAGGTTCTAGAACAACATATGCTCCATCTAGACGTCATCTCTTTCAGGGAAGACCCTGCATTTTTCAACAAGATAATGCCAGACCACATTCTGCAGCAATCACAACATCATGGCTACGTAGGAGAAGGATCCGGTACTGAAATGTCCAGCCTGCAGTCCAGATGTTTCACCTATAGAGAACATTTGGCGTATCATAAAGAGGAAGGTGCAACAAAGAAGGCCCAAGACGATTGAACAGTGAAGCCCTGTTTACACGGACACGGTGGGGGGGAAACTTCGTTTTTTCAGTATGTTAATTAGAGGAAAAGATCTGCGTTGACACGGACGAATTCTGTGTTTACATGCATCCGCAGGAATCCCCCCCGCCCTCATGAATCTGCTGTAGTTACCATGCCGGGTCATTAGATGGCGCTGTGAATTTTGTACCTTCACCTAATGCGCATGCGTGCTGCCTCAGTCTGCTTTCCTCTGGGGCTAAAAGTTCAGCTAACAACAACTTAACAACAAGCTAAAGCTGAATTTTGGATGAGTCGACAGATTTGATGACAAGTAGGACCCGCTTCATCTAACAAGCTCCACACCAGTTGCTGAGTGGACCAGAACTGATTAAACGAGGATGATGTCGGACTTTAGTCCGTGATAATCAGCTGATTTACAGCAGGTAAATCAACGTTCTTAATAATGTTTCCTTGTGTTTACTTCGATCACACAACAACCAACTGAGTTTTTATTTTTTTCCTGCGAGGTCGAGAAACTGTCATTCCACCGGACGTGGGACCAGTATCCAGGATGAAAACAGAGAAGAGTCCAGTTCATTAACGTAGTTACAGTTCAGTTAGTGCGTTCAGTTTAATTCTCTGTGTTTGTGTGACATACAGTTTGTGGTGTTGAATAAATAAATACAAAATAAACCTGGTGTCTTCATTTTCAACATTAATAACATGCAACATGTTACGAATCGTTTAAATCACGTAACTTGAGTCCAGACAGCTTCATTTAGCTCAGATAACTTTATACATCTCCCATGCTAACATTAATACTGTTTATTATTTTTAACCGTTATTATTTTGAACATTTAATATGTTCAAGTGCAGCGCGACGTGTGAAATATCTGTCTGCCTCGTTCAATAAACAGCAATATTATAACTGGATCCAGCTGTGTCTCTTCCAACACAGATGTTGGTCACAGCAGCTTCATTCAGGTGTAGATTAATTAAATATGAGACTCAAAATATATTCCATCAGTTGTAGTTCAAAAAGCGGTGCGTGTCCGCCGCCATTGCTGATAGAAATGCCGTCTGTCCGCGCGCGCACGTGTATGTGGGTCAAACAAAAGCTCAGCGGGAGATGTTTATGTTATCAACGGGGGGCTCAGCGAAAAACCTCCACTCTGGAAGGTGGATTCAGAAACCTCCAGATTCAAAGAGGGGGGGCAGTGGTGTCGTGTAAACGATCAGCAGAACTGCTGATACACGCCATGTACTCAAAATACACACCGTGTAAACGGCCCCTTAGAGGCCTGTATTAGACATGAATGGGAGAGCATTCCTATTTCTCAACTTGAGAAACTGGTCTCCTCTGTCCCCAGACGTCTGTTGAGTGTTGTAAGAAGAAGGGGGGATGACACACAGTGGTAAAAATGGACTTGTCCCAACTTTTTTGGGATTTGTTGACACCATGAAATTTTGAAACAACATATTTTTCCCTTAAAATGATACATTCTCTCAGTTTAAACTTTTGATCTGTGATTTGTGTTCTATTCTGAATAAAATATTAGATGTTGGCACCTCCACATCATTGCATTCAGTATTTATTCACAATTTGTTTAGTGTCCCAACTTTTTTGGAATCCGGTTTGTACGGTATATGTAATGTAATGTGTCTATAAATGTGCTTGCTGGTAGAGTTTTTTGATATCTTAAATAATGTCCTGATAAAGACATGGTGTGATAAGATATTTTTTGTAATACCACTATCCTCTCCTTATGGCATTTTCCCCTTTTCTATCTACCGTAATAAAAGAATAAGGGGCCGCGCTCTCAGGAGCAGCAGCAACATGCACTCTGCCCATCTTTAGGATGACCGCACGAACATAATCTCACTGTACTTCAGTGCAATGACAATAAAGATTATTGTGATTCTGACAAAATTTTATTGATCCCGCAGGAAATTTTTGTGCCAGAGTTTCAGTACAAAGGAGCATACGGTACACAAGGAATAACACAAGGTATACAAATAACAGAATATAAAAAATGACAATATAAAAATATCAGCAATTAAGTTCTAAAACAGGACAGGTACAGACAGAAACATTAAAGGTTCAGTATGTAATTTCTGGAACACGTTGGAACTTACAACTGGGACCCCGTGTACATAATCTCGTTTTCATCACATGTACCACATGCGGTGCAAATGACAATAAATACTCTCTGACTCTGACTCTGAACTTAGGAAAATTTTGAACAGAGACACGTTTCTGGCCCCTCCCCCTCAGAGCCATATATGGCTCTGTTACCCCTTGCTCTGCTGAAATTCAAATTCAAGCTCTGTTTTTATTGGCTGATTCAAATTCAAGCTCTGTTTTTATTGGCTGATTCAAATTCAAGCTCTTTTTTTATTGGCTGGTTACAAACTCTGTTTTTATTGGCTGGTTAACGGTGGGTCACTGTGGCTTTTTAGAAATGCTTTTAGAGAAGCAAGGGGACAATAGTTTTTTTCAGAGATTACTTGTCTAAAATCAGTATGTCAGGAGGTAGTGACAGAGTGAAGAAATATGTTAAAAATATATTGTTAGAAAAGTTACATGCAGCTCCTTTAAAGTGTTTATTGTAGTGCAGGATTAATTTTATTGTCCTCTGTGTAGAAGGGGGAAGAGTTGAAAATTTTGACAGCCACATTCCTCCTTAGTTTCTGGCAGGGGAAACACCGTCTCATTTTCCTGTCGTCCCCTCACTGTTATTAACGAAAATCCCTTTTTAAAGCTGACTCAGCATAATGCTGGCGTAGTGGTAAGGGCAGTCGTCTCCCGATCGGAAAGTTGGCATACCATACAATTTATTTATAAAGCACTGTAAACAGCAACAGGGCCAACCAAAGTGCTGTATAACAGAAACAAACAGGCAAAGCACACAGCAACATACAGGTAGTCCCCGACTTACGAGCGCTCTGACCTACGAGCATCCGGACTTACGAGCTGGCGAACGAGAAGTAAATTTGTAAAAAATACAGCACTTTTTTGTGTTTTTAGATGAAAGTGTGTTAGCTAACCGTTTGGAAACACGTTTCCGACCATGTTTATGAACTAATATGAACGTTTTTGATGAAAAACGAGTGTTCGTAGTAGCGCTAGCATAAATGTTCCAACTTACGAGCGAAAATCCGGACTTACAAGTAGGGATGTGCCGATCAGGTTTTTTTGAAACCGATACCGATCACCTATGTGTGACGATCACCGATACCGATCACAATTACCGATCGCTTATATGTGTGCCGATCACATATACCGATCACCGATCACCGATCAGATGGATTGCCTGTAACTTATGAGTGCTGCTTCTGGCTACAAGATCTGAAAACTTTTCAGATCTTGTAGCCAGAAGCAGCACTCATGTTCTTTTCAGAACCATAAAATCACCATAATTCAGACAAAAACATATTTTTACTCATTTATTTCAGAGAACAAAGTAAATAAAAGTAATTATCAACTGCATTATCAAAGAAAAATGTTTACCTTACTAACTTTCAATAAATAAATAAAAGGTTTTTTATTGTTTAAAAAAAAAACACATCTATTACTTCATATAAAAAACTAAAATACCCCATTTGCTACTTAAAGCTGCACTGTTGGCTGTTTTTACAAATGGCTTTATAAATACGTAAAGTATCATTATTATTTTTTAAATAATTTCGTGCTTTTTTGAACAACTTCCTGCGGGAACCAGGTGGCGGTAATGCGCTTAATATGAGTTCGCCAACCGCCATTAAACTCTATAGAAGAAGAAGAAGAAGAAGAACCAGGAAATACCGCCTCCGCCATTTTACATTCATTAGTTCCACACTCGGCAGTCGGCTTTTGGAGGACTGTTTCTCCCATAAGAGGATGCCTCATACGGATAAATTAACTGGAAACACTCCCTGAACTCTGTGAATGTCTCAGGACTAGAGCAGCAGCCGCGATCGCTCCGCCGAGCGCTCCCACAGCGCCGCGCGAGACCAGCAGCTCATGGTATGAGCTAAGGCTAACATGCTAAACCAGAGCTGCCGCAGACAGCCGGCTTTGTGCGATCAGAGGTTCCTGGAGCTCTCCTCGATGTCGGACTGGAAGCAGAAGATATCGGGGGACACCCAGCTAACTTGGAATAACAAAGCCGACAGCCTTTTTGAAGCCGCAGCTAAACTGGACTGCCCGTAACTGCGCAGCGGACTCGGTGGGGCTACTCGGTGGGGCTACATGCTAACAGGTGTTGCTTATGGCGGCGCTGGCAGACGGCTTTTGGTAAGTTATTAAAACGTATTAAAACATTTTAATGACGAATTAGGTTTGTTGTGTTGAAGGACTTCGTTGAAATTCCTCCACGAGGTACTTTTTCGTCGCACATTTTGCAGTTAGCAAACTTCGCATCACAGGCTCTGTGATCGGTAATTGAAGGCAAAAGCCGATCACATACGCTTTAATGATTATCGACCGATTATGATCGGTGACCGATCGATCGGCACATCCCTACTTACGAGAACACGTGCTTCGTGTTCCAACTTACGAATTTTCGTGTTACGAGCAACTCGTTGTAACGGAACTCGCTCGTAAGTCGGGGACTACCTGTATAACATAAGATAAAATCAAACTATAGAAACAAAGTATAGGCAGAATAATAGAATGTCTAACACAATGTGATGCATACAAGTTCAACATAGATCATACGGTATTGAAAGCCAGGGAATAGTAGTGGGGTTTTAAGTGGGATTTAAAAACTGTGAGGGAGGGGGCCTGCCTGACAAGCAGGGGTAACTTGTTCCAATGTCTTGGGCCTGCGACAAGGAGAAGGCCCTGTCACCTCTGCGCTTAAGACGAGTTCCTGGAACTGTGAGGAGCAACTGGTCCGCTGACCTCAGAGAACGTGGTGGGACATATGGCTGCAGCAGATCAGTGAGGAGGGGGCAGAGCTGTTCAGTGATTCAGGAGTATTTTGAACTGGATTTGAAGGTGAACCAGTAGCCAGTGCAGGGAGGCCAAAACTGGTGTACTATACTCTGTTTTGCCTGTACTGGTTAAAAATCAAGCTGCTGCATTCTGTACCAGTTGTAGTCGTGCAATGGAGGTCTGTCTGTTACCAAACAGGAGAGAGTTGCAGTAATCAAGCCTGGATGTTATGAATTCATTCATTCATTCAACCTTTATTTAGGCAGGTTAATCTCATTGAGCCTCGAGGACTCATTTACAAGAATGGAATGCATGTATTACTGTCTCAAAGTTATTTTTGGACAATATGGGCTTCAGCTTACATAGATATGACTGTTTAATCAAGGCAATAAGGTTTGCTCTGAGTGGACCACCACTCACATTCCATAAAGATCTATCACTGTCTGCTACAGTAACACAAAGAGTTGCAGACAAATTCTCACATTAACCACTTTCATGAACACTGGGATTTTATTACATCAGTCCTGCGTAGCTGGACTGAAAATGAGCTGCCGTCTTGCAGACAGGTAAAAATTGATTCAGTATTTCAGCAGCGTCCTTGGTCTCAGAGCCTTCGCAAGACGTCAAGGTAAAACATGCAAGACTTTCCCCGTGAACTTCCACATCAGAGATGTGCCTGCACACAAGTGTGGGCTCTGACTCACCTTCAGCAGGCAGTCCAGTGTTCCCTGGTACAGCGCTCCTCCCCTCTGGTTCATCATGCGGGTTCGAACTACATCTACCGGGTTCGAGGCCAAAGCCCCAGCAAGGCCACACACGAAGCTGGACCTGAAAAACACACGATAAGGGTGACGCACATGAGGAATATGAAGTTTAGCATCACATCAGATGTTCTGCACAGTCAGCGTCTGACACGAGGAGGAGACCCTCGAGGTCACTCAAACTCACACGAAGTGTGTGCAAATGGTGTCCCCCATGTAACCTGAGAGTATCAGGTGCTTCTTGGTGAGGTCATACACAGGAAGCTCAACGCCAACCACAATAGCCGCCCTCTGGGCAGTAAGAGAAACACCCTGAAGCAAAGACAGAGAGCGTTGGCAGCTGGACCATCTGAGATGGGGTTTAAGGGTATTTTTGTTTTTAAATACCTTCCACAATCCTCTTGTTCCCTCCTCCTGGTAGATGTGGATAAAGTTGCCCATCATGCTGCCCTGGATCACGTTTCCCTGAGCCTGCATCCGGATCTGAGAGAACAGTCATCAGTTAAAGACTTAAGGAAATGCTGACCTCACGTCTGAGATGAATAAATACAGTTGTCTTTCCTGTGTTCATTTCTTCACACAATTTTCCTTTAGTTGCTTTTGTTTGCTCAAACATGATTTAATAAACACAAGCTGTGCACCCAGCACTGTGGAACACAATGTTCCTGACACGATGAAGCATGTGATGGAACGGGAAAGCCTTAAAGGCTCTCTGTGAAGAGTGGCTGGGAAGAACATCATGATTCAGATAAGAACTGGCAGACCACTCCTCGTATCATTTACAGAACACCATGTTAGACCTTTGAGGGTCGGCTCTGTAGATCAGCCACTTGTGGCCGTGAACGCGCTGGGTACTTTCACTCCACCAAAAAGAGCTGAGCTCCCTCTGGACGCTCAGGACTGAGCGTTACGTTCAGGAAAACTACTGCAGATGTTGCAGAGCACCGGAACAGTCCTGCTCTGCTGCTTCAGATGCAAAGAGAACACGAGCGTTGTGTCACAAACAGCTACCTTCAGCACGTCGGTGGGGTTGGCGATGGAGGAGGAAATGACTCCAGAGAGAATGCCACATGCCACGTTAATCAGCAAGGTCTCATCTGGAAGACAGGAGGAGGACATTTAAATCTTGTGTACCATAAATGTACTGGGAGGAATTCGGTCTTTCACATAAACATGAGATTTCAGAACTTTTTCTTTTCAAAAGAGCCAAATCAAGAGATTTAAAGCAATTGAAGGGCTACACAGAGAATTGGAAAATAAATTGGATTTAAGATGGATAATCTGCTTGATAAAAAAGGCTGCTAAATACTCTTTAGGAATTTAAAATATGTCCTCTGTAAACTACCCTGATGCATGCTCAATAATCCAGGTAGAAAAATCTAAAAAAGCTAAGTCTGGTCCTCTGGACATTCAAAAAACAAAACAAAACAAAAAAAATTGTAGAAACGTTTCGTCTTTCGTCCGAAAGACTTCCTCAGTCTGAGCTGCTGTATTCAGCTCAGTCTTATAAATAGCACCCTCTCACAGTGGATCAACCAGTTGGCTGATGACAGCTGAAACCAGCTGCTCACATGATCAAGGAGGACCATCAGCCTGACGATGGATCGTTAGCACCCTGATGGTTGTTTGCTATTCACAGAGGGCTGAGTGATACTAGCAATAACAGCATTGTAAGAGGGGGACAGTTGAACCCGGAGGCCTCCACCTCTGTTTAATGATGGACGGTTTCTTTTCACAAAGATGGCCTCCTTTACTCCTCTCTCAAACCATTGTTCCTCTCTATCAAAAGTCAAAGTCAAAGTCAACTTTATTGTCAAAACTGCAATATGTACAGGACATACACAGGATTGATCAAGGATGTGAACATCTTCATCCCTGAACGAGTGACCGCTGGCCTGGAGATGAGTGTAGACTAGGGATGCGCAATATAACCGGTACACGGTATAAACAATATAAATTTAGCCTACGATAGGGATCTGTCTTCTACCGGCTAACCGCAGAAAATCACAGTTGTCCGATTTAATCTTTACTTTTTTTAGTTTAAAACTGTACATAAGTGGTGTTGAAGTGTACAATCAGAGTTGTCAGAGATAATCGATACTTTTTTTGTGTTGAAAACTGTGCGTAAGTGGTGTTAAAGTCTTTTCTTCGAGTGCTAAGTAGCGAAGCTACAGGCTAACTTTGTCCGGCGGCCATCGGACGCATGCGCAGAACGCTGTGTTCCGTCGAAATTTTTTTGTCGAAAGTTAAAGTAAGCGTTGGTCAGCTTTAAATCAGAGTTGTCAGATTTAATCTTTACTTTTTTTTTGGTTTAAAACTGTGCGTAAGTGGTGTTAAAGTCTTTTCTTCGAGCGCTAAGTTGCGAAGCTATAAGCTAACTTCGTCCGGCTTGCCGTAGTTTCGCCATCGGACGCATGCGCAAAACGCTGGGTTCTGTTGAAAGTATTTTTTTGTGTGTAAAGTTAAAGTAAGCGTTGGTCAGCTTTAGAGAAACCTGCCCTCTGATCTGTGAACAGAACGCTGTGTTGTGTGATTTTACTGCGAGGACCTCTGGTCAAAGCCACAGAGGAAACTGGTTGCCTTGTCAGCTCTCCTTAAAGCTGAAGGAGACGCCCTCTAGAGGGTTGGAGGCTGAAGTGTTTTCAGTGTAAAATGCTGCTCGTTATTGGAAACTGTTAAGAGTTAACAACATATTCTTTAGTTTAAAACTTATGGCTAAAACTACACAAGATATATTTTGCACTGTTTTGCACTACAAGAAAGAAGCCTAATGCTTGAGTTGTTAATTATTTAAAAACTCTCTGGACCTAGTAGTGAAATTTTCTTAATAGAGATTATCCATCCATCCATCCATCCATTTTCTTCCGCTTATCCGGGGTCGGGTCGCGGGGGTAGCAGCCTAAGTAGGGAGGCCCAGACTTCCCTCTCCCCAGCCACTTGGAGCAGCTCCTCTGGGGGAATCCCAAGGCGTTCCCAGGCCAGCCGAGAAACATAGTCCCTCCAGCGTATCCTGGGTCTTCCTCTGGGTCTCCTCCCGGTGGGACATGCCCGGAACACCTCACCAGGGAGGCGTCCAGGAGGCATCCTAACCAGATGCCCGAGCCACCTCAACTGGCTCCTCTCGATGTGGAGAAGCAGCGGCTCTACTCCGAGTCCCTCCCGGATGACTGAGCTTCTCACCCTATCTCTAAGGGAGAGTCCAGCCACCCTGCGGAGAAAACTCATTTCAGCCGCTTGTATCCGAGATCTTGTTCTTTCGGTCATAACCCAAAGCTCATGACCATAGATGAGGGTGGGAACGTAGATCGATCGGTAAATTGAGAGCTTTGCCTTTTGACTCAGCTCTCTCTTCACCACGACAGACCGGTACAGCGCCCGCTTCACTGCGGACGCTGCACCTATCCGCCTATCGATCTCACGCTCCAGTTTTCCCTCATTCGTGAACAAGATCCCGAGATACTTAAACTCCTCCACTTGGGGCAGGACCTCCTCCCCGACCCGGAGAGGGCACGCTACCCTTTTCCGGCTCAATAGAGATTATTTTGTGGTATAGCAGTTTTCAAAATAAATTATGGCAAAAGGACAACCTATGCTTTTTTTTATTTCTATTGCAAGTTTTATACCAAAAACATATCGCGATATATATCGTTATCGCCACCCTTCACAATTCATATCGTGATATGAATTTTAGGCCATATCACACATTCCTAGTGTAGACTGCAGAGTCCTGACCTGATGATGTTGATCTTCTGTGCTGGGCCATCCTTTTGACCAGTGGCTGTTTAGTTTCCCCGATATAAGACTGATCACAGCCCTCCTGACACTGAACAGCATACACAATATTACTCTGTTTGTGCCGGGGGACTGGATCTTTGGGATGAACCAGTCTTTGCCGTAATGTATTTTGGGGTTTAAAAGCCACTGGGACGTTGTGTTTAGAAAATAAACGTCTCAGTTTCTCTGAAACTCCCGCAACATACGGAATGACCACTGGTCTGGGTCTGGGTTCCTTCTTTTCACCTGATGGCTGGCTGGAGTCCTGTTTGGGTTTCTTCTCTGCTTTCAGGAAGGCCCAGTTAGGATATCCACATTTCTCTAGAGCCTGTCTTGTGTGTGATTTCTCCTTCTGTCTGGCTCCTGAGTTAGTGGGGACGCTGTCTGCTCTGTGATACAGAGTCCTGATGACTCCTAACTTGTGCTCCAGAGGGTGATGGGAGTCAAACTGCAAATACTGGTCTGTGTGGGTGGGTTTGCAGTACACCTCAGTTTGCAAATATCCTCTATCCGAAACTGAGACCTCACAGTCCAAGAAAGCCAACCTGCCATTTTTTTACATCTTCTCGTGTGAACTTAATATATTTATCCACAGAGTTGATGTGATCAGTGAAATGTAGACTGGAGACCCCATAGCACACCCATGTTTCTCCCTATAATATTGCTCCCCATAGGTGAAGTAGGTTGACTGCAGGCACAATTTCAAGAGTTGACACAGGGGAGGCCACACCTAGGTCTGTATAGTTTACCTAAAATTCACAAACAATGTGTACCTTTAAGACCAATTGTTAGCATGATTAACTAGGTCACTAACGAGCTAACATGCTAACAGACCTTACTGTAAAGCTCTTGACTGCGCAAAGCAATGGAAAAGTATAGCCAGCTGCATAGCTTGGAGGAACAACAAGCTAACATGCTAACAGACAGAAGAAGGCTTCACCAGCTCCCAGTAGGAAATTTAACTATTTTTTCTCTTCATTATGGCTCTCGAAGGTATGTGTTTTTTGATAATTATGTAAGGTACTGTGTTAGGATAGGCTAAGTGCTTGGTAAAATACAGTACTGTACGTATAAGGTGCAGTTTGGACGCATGTTTCAAGTTACGTCGAAATTCGAGTTACGACGGAACGTAGGAACGGAACTCCATCGTAAGTCGAGGACTACCTGTATATTTATCCACAGAGTTGATGTGATCAGTGAAATGTTGGACTTCCTGAGATTTAATTTTAACCCAGGTGTCGTCAACATACCTGAACCAATGACTTGGTGGTCTCCCTGAAAAGGACGTCAAGGCTCTCTTTTCTACCTCCTCCATGTACAGGTTGGCAACAATAGGAGAAACTGGAGACCCCATAGCACACCCATGTTTCTGCCTATAATATTGCTCCCCATATGTGAAGTAGGTTGACTGCAGGCACAGTTTCAAGAGTTGACACAGTTGTTCTGTGGAAAGTGTGGTCCTGTTGTTCAGAGTGGTGTCTGATTTTAACCTTAAACAGACCACCTCTACTGCCTCATCAACAGGAATGCACGTAAAGAGTGATGTGACATCAAAAGAGACCATTGTTTCATCAGTCTCCATGATGACATCCCTCACCTTATCCACAAAGTCCATGGTGTTCTGTATGTGGTGTTCTGAGCTGCCAACTAAAGGGATGAGTACAGACGCCAGATATTGGAAACATTGTAAGTGACCAAGTTAATCATACAACTAGTCTTAAAGGTACACATTGTTTGTGAATTTTAAATAAACCATAGGTGTGGCCTCCCCTGGGTACATTCTGTGGTACAGAATAGTCAATAGCCTTGTCCTGCTCCAAACATTTCAGGCCATCTATTAACTTTTTCTTGTAACCACTTCCTGGATCTCTTTTCAACGATTCATAAGTGATTAAGTTGTGTGGAGGAGGTAGAAGAATGATGTGGAGGTGCCAACATCTAATATTTTATTCAGAATAGAACACAAATCACAGATTAAACGTTTAAACTAAGAGAATGTATCATTTTAAGGGAAAAATATGTTTCAAAATTTCATGGCATCAACAAATCGAAGGGGCAGATATTATAAGATATCATTCTTCTTTTGCCGCCTTTCATTTTATGTATTTTATTTAATTGTATCTGAAATTGTATTTGTGTTTTTTTTATTGAAATGAAATAAATAAACGTTTAAAACAAAACAAAATCCCAAAAAAGTTGGGACAAGTCCATTTTTACTGCTGTGTGTCATCCCCCCTTCTTCTTACAACACTCAACAGACGTCTGGGGACAGAGGAGACCAGTTTCTCAAGTTTAGAAATAGGAATGCTCTACATTCATGTCTAATACAGGCCTCTAACTGTTCAATCGTCTTGGGCCTTCTTTGTCGCACCTTCCTCTTTATGATGCACCAATGTTCTCTATAGGTGAAAGATCTGGACTGCAGGCTGGACATTTCAGTACCCGGATCCTTCTCCTACGTAGCCATGATGTTGTGATTGCTGCAGAATGTGGTCTGGCATTATCTTGTTGAAAAATGCAGGGTCTTCCCTGAAAGAGATGACGTCTAGATGGAGCATATGTTGTTCTAGAACCTGAACATAGTTCTCTGCATTAATGGTGCCTTTCCAGACATGCAAGCTGCCCATGCCACAAGCGCTCATGCAACCCCATACCATCAGTGATGCAGGCTTCTGAACGGAGCGTTGATAACAACTTGGGCTATCCTTGTCCTCTCTGGTCCGGATGACATGGCGTCCCAGTGTTCCATAAAGAACTTCAAATCGTGACTCATCTGACCACAGAACAGTCTTCCATTTTGCCACACTCCATTTTAAATGACCCCTGGCCCAGTGCAAACGTCTGAGCTTGTGGAGCTTGCTTAGAAATGGCTTCCTCTTTGCACTGTAGAGTTTCAGCTGGCAACGGTGGATGGCACGGTGGATTGTGTTCACTGACAATGCTTTCTGGAAGTATTCCTGAGCCCATTCTGTTATTTCCTTGACAGTGGCATTCCTGTTTGAGGTGCAGTGACGTTTAAGGGCCCGGAGATCACGAGCATCCAGTAGAGTTTTACGGCCTTGACCCTTACGCACAGCGATTGTTCCAGATTCTCTGAATCTTTTGATGATGTTATGCACGGTTGATGATGATAACTTAAAAGTCTTTGCTATTTTACGCTGGGTAACACCATTCTGGTATTGCTGCACTATCTTTCTGCGCAACAATGGTGGAATTGGTGATCCTCTTACCATCTTGGCTTCTGAGAGACACTGACACTCTGAGAAGCTCTTTTTATACCCAATCATGTTGTCAATTGACCTAATTAGTGTTAATTGGTCTTCCAGCTGTTCGTTATATGTCAATTTCCTTTTTCCAGCTTATTGCTACTTGTCCCAACTTTTTTGGGATTTGTTGACACTGTGAAATTTTGAATCAACATATTTTTCCTTTAAAATGTTACATTTACTCAGATTAAACTTTTGATCTGTCATCTATGTTCTATTATGAATAAAATATTGACATTTGCCATCTCCACATCATTGCATTCAGTTTTTATTCACAATTTGTTTAATGTCCCAACTTTTTTGGAATCCAGTTTGTAATTTGGACTTTCACTTGTGTCAAACTGAAGGCCCGTATGTGGTCCGCAAGTGCTTAAAAGGTCTGATTATCGTATACCAACTACATTTCCCATAATGCATGCTGATTATGTTACCAGTGAAGTAACAGCATCCCACCACTAGACTGCTGTTTTTTTTTACATCAATATCATTTCCCGAACAAGTGGAATTGAGAAAGGCAAACAATGATCAAATGTCCAGGAAGAGAAAAATTGATGCAGATGAAGGCTGTTTCAATAAAAATGAGAAGGTGAAGATATCAGAATCAGAATCAGAATCAGGTTTATTGGCCAAGTATGTTGACACACACAAGGAATTTGTTTCCGGCTGTTCGTGTCTCTCTAGAAAATGTCTCTCTAAAAATGCTAAAAACTATACAGATACTTTACATAAAAAAAAAAACGTACAAATAATACACAAAATACATAAGGATTCACATCACATGGGGGTTGTGAATGGGTTGGGAGTCACGCTGATGGATGTCTGATGATCAGCTGTTGACGATGGTGATGGCCTGGGGGAAGAAACTGTTCTTGTGTCTGACAGTCTTAGTGGACAGAGATCTGTAACGTCTGCCAGACGGGAGAAGTTGGAACATGTTGTGACCCGGGTGTGTGGAGTCTGTGGTGATTTTTCCAGCCCGTTTCCTGGTTCTTGCGTGGTACAAGTCCTGAATGGAGGGCAGTGAAGCCCCAATGACTTTCTCAGCTGTCCTCACTGTTCGCTGCAGCCTGTTCCTGTCCTGCCTTGTGGCTGCTCCAAACCAGACTGTGATGGATGTACACAGGATGGACTCAATGACTGCAGTGTAGAACTGGATCAGCAGCTCCTGAGGCAGGTCCAGCTTCCTCAACTGGCGTAGGAAGTACAGTCTCTGCTGGGCCTTTTTGAGGATGGAGGTGATGTTGTGCTCCCACTTCAGGTCATGTGAGATGGTGGTTCCCAGGAACCTGAAGGACTCTACCGTAGACACGGGGCTGTTGAAGATTTTGAGGGGCAGCAGTTCTGGGGGGTGTCTCCTGAAGTCCACTCTCATCTCTACTGTCTTCAGTGTGTTCAGCTCCAGTTTGTTCAGGCTGCACCAGGACATCAGTTGTTCCACCTCCTGTCGGTACGCAGACTCGTCGTCATCACTGATAAGTCCAATGACTGTAGTGTCATCTGCGAACTTCAGGAGTTTAACAGACGGGTCATTAGAGGTGCAGTCATTGGTGTATAGAGAGAAGAGCAGTGGAGAGAGCACACAACCCTGAGGGGCACCAATGCTGATGGACTGTGAGGAGGACATGATTTTCCCCAACTGCACCTGTTGCGTCCTACCTGTTAGGAAGCTGGTGATCCACTGACACATGGCAGGAGAAACAGTGAGCTGGGAGAGTTTGGTGGAGAGAATGTCTGGGACAATGGTGTTAAATGCTGAACTAAAATCAAGAAACAGGATTCTTGCATAAGTCCTCGGGTGGTCTAGATGTTGCAGGATGAAATGCAGTCCCATGTTGACTGCATCATCCACTGACCTATTTGCCCGGTAGGCAAACTGCAGGGGGTCTAGCAGATGTCCAGTGATGTCCTTCAGGTGGGTCAGGACCAGCCGTTCAAAGGACTTCATGACCACAGATGTTAGGGCGATGGGCCTGTAGTCATTTAGTCCTGTGATGGAGGTTTTCTTGGGGACTGGAATGATGGTGGAGCGTTTGAAGCAGGAAGGGACTTCACACAGCTCCAGAGATTTGTTGAATATATTTGTGAAGATTGGAGCCAGTTGTTCAGCACAGATCTTAAGGCAGGAAGGTGAGACACCATCTGGTCCTGGTGCTTTTCTGATCTTTTGTTTCTGGAACAATCGGCTCACATCAGCTTCACATATCTGGAGTGCAACTTGAGTGGTGGGGGGAGGGAGAGACAGAGGGGGTGTTGATGGAGGAGTGATGTTAGATGCTGCTGTGGGTTGTGGAGGTGTGACGGTCTTCTTCTCAAATCTACAATAGAAGCTGTTCAGGTCGTCAGCAAGGGCTTTGTTTGCCTCTGCAGCGGGTGATGGTCTTCTGTAGTTTGTGATCTGCTGGAGGCCTCGCCACACTGAACCAGGGTCGTTGGCTGAGAACTGACTTCTCATCTTTTCAGAGTAGCATTTTTTAGCCACTCTGATCTCCCTGGTCAATGGACTATGTTTGTGCTTCAAGGAGAGAAACTGGTATTTTTTTGTGTGTTATGAGGAAGTGGTGGTCATAAAAGAGCACAATCTATGGCAACATTTTGACACCAAACACAGACCTATGTATGACAAGGTGAGCCTTCAACCCTAATGCTGTTATTTTGAGTTTATTATAATTATTAAACGTCTTTTATGTTCTGTTCATTGGGTGTTTGGTGTTTTAGGGGTGTTTGGTGTTTCAGTGTTGGTGTTAATTTTCATACTTTTATACTATTATGAAAAAACTCAGGACAGTGTTACACTTTTTTACTATTTTATGCTTATGTGTATTAAATGTTTTAGTGTTTAGTGTTTAGATGGTTACTGTTGCACCGAGGGACTGAGAGAAATGCAATTTCGGTCCTGTGTATGTCCTGTACATATTGCAGTTCTGACAATAAAGTTGACTTTGACTTTATTATATTATGTTAAATTTGCAGCAATGCATTTGGGATTCCAGGTTTATGTGTTTATGCAGTTAAATGTTTTCTATAATAAAACCATCTGTTATTAGTTGGATGTTTGGCCTTTGTCAGGCTATGTGCAGCCATTTGTTTTTTATAAAATGCTACACCTGCCACATGTTCTTGTTGGACTGTTATTCTGCCACTCTTAACCATGACAAAAAAGATGTGAACAAAGTTAATGTCACAACTTTTATTTTTCCCTTATTCACTTGGAAAGTTTGATCATTGATTTATGGAGTAATGTAAATGGTAAATGGAGCTTATTTATATAGCGCTTTCCAGCCCCCTGTGAGGAGCCCCAAAGCGCTTTACAATACCAGCCATCCACCCATTCATTCAGACATTCATACACCGGTAGTGGTAGCCTGCCTTGCAAGGCGCCATCCAGACCTACCGGGAGCAACTCGGGGTTAAGTGTCTTGCCCAGGGACACAACGACACATGGTGGGCGGATGCGGGATTCGAACCTCCAACCTTCCGATCAGGGGTCGACTGCCATTACCACTACACCACGGCCGCCCCATAATGTGGTTTCATAAGCAGATAAATTAAAAGGTTGTATGTTATAACAGCAGATATATTTGACTACATCTATGCAAATATATATGTAATATTTGTAAGTTGGATAAGTACAAAAATTGAGTTGTTTAACATTTAACCACATCACTCCTGTCCTGCAGCAGCTCCACTGGCTCCCGGTTAAATCACGCATCATCTTCAAAATTCTACTTCTCACGTTCAAATCTATCCACAACCTTGCCCCTCCTTATCTATCTGACCTCCTACAAATCTCCATCCCATCACGCTCTCTCAGATCCTCCTCTTCACTACATCTCCATGTACCCTCTGCCCGCCTCTCCACCATGGGGAGCAGGGCCTTCACCTGCTCTGCCCCTCACCTCTGGAACGCTCTACCACCAGACCTTCGAAACACCACCTCCCTTTCTCTGTTCAAGACTGCCCTGAAAACCCATCTCTTTAGACTAGCTTATCATTAACTTTACTAAATGTATTTTTATTATTTTGTATTTTATAATCTTTATGTATTTTATATTTCAATTTGTTACTGATAATGTTTGAACTGTATTGGTTTGTTAAATGTCCTTGGGTGTCCTGAAAGGCGCTTTTAAATAAAATGATTATTATTATTATTATTGAGTAGTGACATTTATTTTACATTACATTTAGTTAAGTTTCGCTACAATTACTGTATACTGTCTTACTGTTACATCTGGACCTTTGAGGGCAACCATTATGCTGATGTGGCCCTCGGTGGAAATTTGTTTGACACCCCTGAATGAACATGTACGATCCCAGCCTCACACGTGTTGTTTGCAACATCATTAGTAGAAAATCGACACGTTCACAGATTTATTCTGCTTGAACATTTTATCGCTGACAAACTGTTAGAGGAGTAAATTCTTGTAGTTTCAGACGGCTTGTCTGTCCAGTTCAAATTATTAGTGGCGAGCTGCGCTTGTCGGCGCTCGATTCTGAGCTGTTAAGTTGGTTTGCCTTAATACGTTCTTAATTTAGAGATATATTGAAAACTTCTAATCTCTGATTTATCGGATTAGTTAGAGCACACGTTAACCTAACAGTACTCAACTATTGCTGATCTCTCACACTCGTTCACCCAAGTGGAAAGCAGCTTTCAGATAGTATAGTTCATCCTATGTCCAGATGTAGGAAGTGTGACATCAGAAACTCTGTATTCATTTAAGACTTCTTCACATTATATTAATAGAATTCTGGTTTTCATCAACTTATTTCACAGTTTGTTTCCTTTCTTTCAAAGATATTGCGGCCAGGTGGAGATTTTTTTTCCCCTTAAGTTTTTATAAACATTACAAATGTGTCTGCCAGGGGTATATTAATATGAACAAAGGTACTAGTATTCAAGTATAAAAAATAACAAGATAATTATAAAAAGGTACAAAAGGTTTAAAAAAAAGTATAAAAACATACAAAATCTATTTACAGGTTACAGTATATAGATAAATTGACATTGTTTTTCTAGAACTGGGATGGTTTTCATTGCCTTTTTGTTTTCAAGTCCTTTAATATTGGTGCTGTATATGTAAAGGTCCTAGTTGCTGAAGTGGGTTATGCTTGGCTTGGAGTTGGACCACTTTTTACTGTGAATGTGAAATTTTCCCAGGAGAAGTTGGGTGAAGTAGATCAAGTGTTTATCCATGTCCTTATTGTCGAAGCATAATATAATGTCTTTCTCTGCAAGTTGAATTATTTGTCCAGTTTTCTGTCATATGAGTTGTGGTAAATCTGTCCAAAATGCTTTTGTATGATTACAATGATATGCAGTATATGAATAAATGAGATTGTTTCCATGTGTAGTTCACAAAATATACAAGAATAGTTGATAAAGTTTAAATCTTTCCAGTTTTTTTCTTACACAGGGTATACATTATGATTGATTTTATATGAAACCTCTTTAAGCTAACATGCTACAGAGCGGACCGAGCTCTCATCAAGGGAGGTAAGACTCGCGGAGGCGGGCTCTGTGTTTACATCAACAACGCATGGTGTCGTGATGCTGCTGTGGTCTACAAACACTGCTCACCTTTTGTGGAGTTTATGACTATTAAATGCAGACCGTTCTACTTACCGAGGGAGTTTACAGCTGTTATGATTGTTGCTGTATATATCCCTCCAAGCTCCAACAGCAAAGATAGAGGTGAGGCACTAAATGAACTATATGTGCACATCAGTGAGCAACAAACAGCCCACCCTGATGCTTTTCTCATCACGGCTGGTGATTTCAACCAAGCAGATTTAAAGAGTGTTCTTCCAAAAACATACAGAAACATAAACTTTGCAACAAGAGGAAACAACACCCTGGACCAGGTTTACACCACCATGAAAAATTCCTACAGAGCCATCCCCCTCCCCCACATTGGTGCTTCTGACCATATCTGTGTTATGCTAAAGCCAGCATACAGGCCACTGGTGAAAGTCACAAAACCAGTCCGCAAGCAGATACGAGTGTGGCCAGAGGGGTCTTCAGAGGCACTCCAGGACTGTTTTGACACCACAGATTGGAGTATGTTCAAAGAAGCTGCTACCACAAACAACACCACATGTCTCCAGGAGTACTCAGACACTGTATGTTCATACATCACCAAGTGCATTGATGATGTAACCAACCTTAAAACCATCACTGTTCGGGCTAACCAGAAGCCATGGCTGACAGCTGAGGTCCACAGACTCCTGAAAGCCAGGAATGCTGCCTTCAAAGCGGGAGATCAGGTGGGCCTGAGGGCAGCCAGAAACAACCTGGACTGGGGCATCAGAAAGGCAAAGAGGCAGTATTCCGGGAAAATAGCTCACCGTTTCAAGGACAGCAGGGATACACGCAGTCTGTGGCAGGGAATACAGACCATCACAAACTACAAACCATCCCCCCAGACCTGTGACAGCTCAGCCTCTGCGCTGAATGAACTGAATGAGTTCTTTGCTCGGTTCGAGGCAAGTAACAGCACACCAGCACATAAACTCCCCCCCTCTCCTGATGGCCAGGTGCTGACGCTGTCCTCAGACAGCGTAAGGCGATCATTCATCAAGATTAACGCCCGGAAGGCCTCTGGTCCTGACAACATACCTGGTCGTGTGCTGAAGGACTGTGCAGGGGAACTCGCAGCGGTCTTCACGGACATCTTTAACATCTCACTGAGCCAGGCCATCGTCCCCACCTGTTTCAAAGCCACCACCATCATCCCTGTCCCAAAGAAGGCAACGCCCGCATGCCTCAATGACTATCGCCCAGTAGCACTCACCCCCATCCTGATGAAGTGCTTTGAACGGCTAGTCATGAAAAGCATCACATCTGTCCTCCCTGCCTCCCTGGATCCCTTCCAATTTGCATACCGACCTAATCGCTCAACCGACGATGCCATCTCCTCTGCCCTTCACACAGCTCTCACACATCTGGACACGAAGGACTCCTATGTTAGAATGCTGTTCATCGACTTCAGCTCGGCATTCAACACCATCATCCCCCAACAGCTCATCCTTAAACTGGACAGTCTGGGGCTGAACACCTCAATGTGTAACTGGCTGCTAGACTTCCTGACCGGGAGACCACAGACAGTGCGGATCGGGAGTAACACATCTAGCACCATCACATTGAACACAGGGGCCCCACAAGGACGTGTGCTGAGTAGGGGTGGGCGATATTACCAAAAAATGATATCACGATATATTTTTTGAAATACCCCGATAACGATATCAGACGATATTTCACATTTTCTCCTTTTATTGAATCAACCAAACAAATGTGTAATTTCAAAATGACTTTTCATAAACAGTCACCAGAATACAAAAAAATATATTCATATTTAACAAGCAAAAATATATATACCGCACCAGCCGCCACTGAGGTGTGCGGTAATGACTATTCTAACACTTTAACACATTTTAAAAGAGCATACAGTAAATAAAAATAATAATTTCTTACTTTAAGCGGCAGCTTCTGTCATCAGTTTGCCTGTTAGCTCCAGCTGTTAGCTCCAGTTGTTAGCACCGCTGCGTTACGTCTGAGCTTCGCAGCTTTCTGTAGCACCACGCAGTTTAAACCCTTTACAGGAAGGACTGTTAGTATCCTAACTTCATACAGTTGGAGACAGAAAAAGTTTTAATAACTTACCGACGCCGCAGTCTGTGCGCGCCGCCTAACCCCCGAACCCGCAGCTCCGGGCAGTCCGGTTTAGCTGCACGCACCTCCTAAAAGGTTGTCGGCTTTATTATTCCAAGTTAGCTCGTTGTCCCCCGATGTCTTCGGCTTCCAGTCCGACATCGAGGCGAGCTCCAGGGACCTCTGATCGCACAAAGCCGGCTGCCCGGTGAAGCTACGAGGAAGATGCAACTATGAGGCTAATGCTAGCTCGTTCCTCCTCCTCGCGGTGTGCGCGCGCATGCGTATTAACAAAATGTAGGGCATCTCCACATGAAGGCAGTCTCCACGGAACACCGGCTGCTGTCTGCTGCTTCACGCGGTCCGCGTTCCTCCACAAAACCACCGTTATCGCAAAGTGACGCAGTCAAATGACGTCATCATAGGATGCCGCGATATAATTTTTTTTACCGGTGTCAAAAAATCCACCGGTATTATCGTAAACGAGACGATATGGCCCACCCCTAGTGCTAAGCCCCCTTCTATTCACCCTGCTAACACACGACTGCACACCATCGTACAGCTCCAACCACTTCATCAAGTTTGCGGACGACACAACAGTGGTGGGTCTCATCAGCAACAACGATGAGACGGACTACAGGAACGAGGTGAGCCGCCTGGCCTTGTGGTGCGGACACAACAATCTCACTCTCAACGTGGAGAAGACAAAGGAGATTGTTGTGGACTTCAGGAAGAGGGATGCCCAACATGCCCCTCTGACCATCAACAGCACCGCAGTGGAGAGAGTAGACAGCACCAAGTTCCTGGGAGTGCACGTCTCAAAGGACCTGTCCTGGAGCAGGAACACTGCAGCACTGGCAAAGAAGGCTCACCAGCGTCTCTACTTTCTCCGCAAGCTGAAAAGGGCTGGAGCTTCAACCCCCATCATGTGCACCTTCTACAGAGGTGCCATAGAAAGTGTCCTGACCAGCTGCATCACTGTGTGGTTTGGTGCATGTACTGCATCCTGCCGCAAGAGCCTCCAGCGCATTGTGAGAGCAGCTGAGAAGATCGTGGGCACCTCCTTGCCCTCACTGCAGGACTTACACAGCAAACGCCTCACTCGGAAAGCCCTCTGCATGGCAGGTGATCCCACACACCCACTACACAGCTGCTTCAGACTGCTGCCATCAGGGAGGAGACTGAGGAGTCTCCAGGCTCGAACCAGCAGACTGAGAGACAGCTCTGTTCATCAGGCAGTCAGGATGCTAAACACTCTGCCTGCTCTGCCCCCCCTCCCATTTGAACTGCCTTAACACTAAAACTTTCTCACACATTACCACACAACACAAAGATTTTAACACTGGACTCTGTGTCATCAAACGGGTTATTCACTAAACTCTCGGTCATGTGCTCATACAGTTTGCACTACTTCTCATACTTGCACTAATGTTTGTATTACATCACTGCCTATAGTCATAATACTGTTTACATTCTCTGTTTACATTTATTAATACTGTTTACTTTTATTACTACTGCTTACATTTAATTACTACTGTTTACATTTACACTACTCTAATATCTACACCACTGCTGATACATATACAGTGTGCTCTGAACGGTCTTATTTAGGGATGCCCAATGTGCCTTACTGCATATGCCACTTTTTGCCTCTATAACAACATCAACTACTACCTCATACATATACTGTGTACATTAACTCATACGCTGCTTTGCCACTTTGCAAATGTCAATGCTAGAAACCTTTAGTTTATTTTAGTTATACTTTTTATACTCTTTTTTTATACTAGTATGCAAAAACTCAGGACAGTATTATGTTCATTAAATGTTTAATGTTTTAGTTTTAGAGTTGGTGTAAATTTTC
>JBBPBX010002108.1:44864-81796 GCA_038048925.1 Garcialebias charrua | reverse complement strand
TATATGTATATATATAAATAAATGTATGTGTGTGTGTGTGTACAGTTGTCCCTCATTTTTTTGTTTTGTTTTATTTAGTGGGTGCAGCTTATATTCAGGTACACTCAATAGCCCAGAAATTATGATAATTTAATGAACAAAGAGATGAAAATTAAAAGGACACATCATTGGCATTAATTTTTCCACTCCACACACTCCCACTTCCACAAAATGATCAACCTCTGTAAAGTGTAAGCTGAAAACATACCCTCATCTTGACATTTACAGAAAATATTTCTCAAAATGATACACTTTCAACGGATTACTAACCGGATTCTGTAGCACCTAATCCACTGTTTTGTGGGGAATGCTCGTCATGATTCAATGATATGTCTTCATAGGTTTTGAGATGATTCTGTGTTCACCATCACCAAGGGAATATCAGCGTAAAATCTAAAGCAAGGCTGCCAGCATCTTCAATAAAGCCATTCAAGAAACTGACCTGTGTGCACCCAGATTAAAGAGATCATCTTCTCAAGAACACATTCAGCAGAACATGGAGTGTCAGTGATAGGGTTATGAATATGGATGAGCAGAGATGGCTTGCCCTACTGAGGGCTAAGTGAGGTGACGGTCTTATATTCTCATACCCTTGGAGGTCTGGTACACGGAGGATGGGTGGTACAGTGGAAATTACATAATACCATCTTTAATGTTTTATTCAGATCATCTCCTGTTGACTACACTGGACCATTAAGAGAGCACATCATCTCCTGTTTGCACTGATTCTCTCCCCCTCCTGCTGATTTCTTTCCTCAATAACTAGCACTTGTTTGTTTATGCAATTACCAAGCTTTCCTTTGTGAATAACAAGTTTGTTCTCCAATCAAGGAAAATATAAAAGTAAATTACATCCAGCTCATTTGTGGATTTTTAAATCTCATTCTTAATGCACTTATAATAATTTTTAAAAAAAAGTTTTTCTTTTGGCTACTCCCTTCTGCAGGGTTCATAAAATATTTAACATTTTTAATGCCCTTACTGACAAAAGCTGGGCCTAAATCTGCAGCCTCAGGATAATAAGACAGCAGTACTGGCCATGGAAGCTACCACAACCCTACTTAGTATGAAAGTTATTATGCTTAATTATTTAAATAATAATTAGAGTAAAAACAGCAATACTATTTAGGTATTTAGGTGACGTCCGAGGCCATCCTGACTACAACCACAAACACGCTTCAAAACACAAACACTTTGCTTTTACACTTTTATGAATTAGGGTGATCACGATAGTGAAAGGTATGAACGCCTACTAGTGTGCATGTGTTCATGTTTGTTATATCCAGTGTGGACTTTCACCTGTGTACACAGCTTTACAGACTTTATTCAAAAAGTATTGTTAGAGCCATAAATAAGAAATATTTAGATCATATATTTTGTGCAATGCCTTTTGTTTTTTTAATTTATTAATTTTTTATAAGTAAGGTTAATATTAGTTCAGGTCAGCTTTAATGTGAAATTTAATTTAATTTTGAAAATGATTACTTCCTATTGAGTGTTATGTTAGAAAAAATACATATGGCAGAAGGATGAGCATGGAGAAATTCAGTTTTTGACCATGCATACCGTGTTTTCTCTTTTGGAAAAAAGAAAAGAGATTATAATTGATTTTGGATCATCATTTTTTTGTATTTGCATTTTTCCTAGATACATTTTTTTTGTTAAGTTCATGGTTTTGCATATGTCCTTCACTTTTTCAAGAGTGCTTATAGAATGACACAGTTCCTTTATCAGTCAGGTTCACTCGGTGCAACACTATTGCTATGGGAATTGCGCCCCCGCGCTATTACCTGAAGGAATACATTCATGCCTTTAGGACAGTGGGCGTCAGCGTCACCCCAGAGGCCCCGCCCTCTGGGTACTTAAGACGCGAGCGCCCATCCAAACGATCTCTTTTTGCCCTTCACCTCGCTTAAACCTGAACTTCGTGGGACTTCTCTGTAGACACATTGCTCATTAGAGGTGAGCTCGCTCCGTACGCTGAGCGTACAGAGAAATTTCCTGCGTATCGCTGGGCTGGCGAAAGCTAGTCCAGCACATTTTTCCATAAAGGGGACCACAGATGCAAAATTCACTTTTTAATGTTTTTTTTACTCAACTTTGGGTATGTATAATAATAATAATAATAATAATAATAATAATAATAATAATAATAATAATAATAATAATAATAATAATAATAATAATGAATTCAATTTATAACGCACTTTTCATTAGTGAAAATCTCAAAGTGCTACACACATTGAATGCTACACACATTCATACACCGGTAGCGGCAGACTACCATGCAAGGTGCTTTCCAGTCCTACCGGGAGCAACTCGGGGTTAAGTGTCTTGCCCAAGGACACAACGACACATGGTGTGGGGAACCGGGATTCGAACCGCCAACCTTCCGATCGGGGGACGACTGCCATTACCACTACGCCACGGCCGCCGCCCGTTTTACTTCATAAAAAAAACAGTCCTAGGGCCAAAGAAATGCACCCATTGGTATATTTACTCTAAGTAGATTTATTTGTCAGTGATAAATACATTTCGTTTTTAAATCCTGCGGCTTGTGACGTCAAAAGCCGCAGGCACAACCCACCCCAACCTTGAGTCCAGCCCTTCACCTGATTCCTGATTTCATCTCATCTTTTGTTTAAATGTTCTTAATTTCATGCGTACAGCACTTTGTTGCAACTGTGGTTGTTTTAAATGGCTTTATAAATAAAGTATAATTGTTATTTTTACGTTTTTGTTAAATTTTTAGCGTATTAGCGATCGCTCCCAACGAGCAGACGGCAGACGGAAAACGAACAGACCGCCGGCGAAGAGACCATCTGCGGCCGGGAGCTGGCTGGGAGCTGATAGCTTTTGAGGAGCGTGGGGTCCGGTCAGAGGTTGCCTCGTACGGATAAATTAACTGGAAACACTCAGTGAACTTTGTGTATGTGTCTGGACTGAAGCAGAGATCGCTCCCAAAAGCGCTGCATGCAACGAGCGGACATAAAAGGGCGGAGGAGGAACAAGCTATTTTTAGCCTCGGATTCGGGCTAAAAGGAGCAGCTCATGGCGGCGCGCGCAGACGGCTTTCGGTAAGTTATCTTAAGCTAGCACTAACAGTAAGTCAAATGAGTAATAAAAAAAGAGCTAATTTTAAAACAACAACAGATTAGAGATACTGGCTCTTACAGAGGGCGGAGTAAATGTAAACAGATCTTTGAAGGGCGTGGCCATGAGAGCTCATTATCATAAACCAGTCGTTCAAAACGAAAGTTAAAAATGGCAGAATTAAAAAGGGTATAATTGATTATCTAAGAATTATTTTGTGTATTAAATTGAATGAACATTGTCTAGATAGCCCACAGACATACCATAAAAATTTTAAAAACCTATCTGTGGTCCCCTTTAACCTCCAAGTTTTCTTTTTCTCTCTGCAGCTGCTTCTCTCGACGGCGCTAACTGTGTCACATTGCTACCCTGCTAAAGAGTAGCAGGCTAGCCAGCAAAAGCGACGCGATAGAGGAGACATCTCGGACAAGGATTTTAAGACAACTTGCTTGTTTCTTCTCGGTCATTGCTCCCGAGAAGGGAAAGCGAAAACCAAGATTTCCAAAAAAGGCTAGCAGGACAGCAAGTCCCAGCTCGCACGCCTCCCCCAGCAGCTGCGGATATTCCCTTTCGTCGACGGACATCCACGAGGCCTGTCCTGTCTGCTTGGGGATACTGCATGCAAAAACGGCGTTGGACGCCCCCGACTCCTGTCCACACAGCAGCCAGATGCTGGAGGCGGTGAGGAGACACCGCATAGACATTGTGACCAAAGCCATGGGCACCGCTGCGGCGCCAACAGACCCGGACCTCACAGAAGCTCTAATGCCTCATCCTCACCTAAAGCATTTCGCGCTTCCAAAAATCTCCAAACGCACTGTACTGGCTGATTGTCAACAGATGACTGTCCTCATCTAACGCGTCTGCAGTGGGAGGAGGAGCGTGTTGGTCCTCTTCCGGTGGTCTTTGTTTATTTCCGGTCTCAGAAAAATGGCGGACGCAATACGAAGAATTGCCTTGTTGTACTTAATCTACAAAGCAGCAACACGCAGACGCCGTGCACAACGACGATTCTGGATTCACCCCACATTAGAGAGGCGTCATGAATTCGGTGAATTTCACCATCTGATCCAGGAGCTGCGCGCAGACGAGGAGCGCTTTCAGCGGTACTTCCGTGTCACCCGCGCCCAGTTTGACGACCTGCTGTAAGTTTCTCCTCCATGTTTACCGCAGGATTTTTTTCGTCTGTTCAACGTTTCGCGCGGTGCCCACCTACTTCCGTCCCGTCGTCGTTGCGTGATCACATGGCAGAGTCTCTCCTGATTGGTCCTGATTGTTTGCTGCTGAGCAGCGAGCTGAAGCGAGCTGTAGAAGCACGGCATTCCGTGCTTCCACAGTCGCTGCTCGGATGCGACGCGGGAGTAGGAAACAGCTGCTGCTCACTTTCGCGCTGCTTGTATGCTGTAGATGCGCCGCGACACGACCCGCTGCTCCAAGATGCGCGTCCCCATAGACTTTCAATGTAAAGTGGCTGTTTCGGCTGCGCGAGATGCGTGCGGTGGGGATCCAGCATCACTCCCACGCCGGAGCTCGAGAGCATGGATCTGGAAGACAGTGGACGGGTTGAATGGGGGGACAACCCGAACATGGCGGCTCCCGTCGGGGACTCGACAGCCGAATTTGACACTCGAGACATGATGAACACGGATGAGATCTCGCTAACAGCCTCAGGTGAAATTTCTGGTGATGAAGCTGACAACGAGTACGAAGGAGAGGAAGAGGACCTCTCACAGAACCCGGCGCCAGCGCTGCCGGAGACTGACACTTCGATCCCCGCATTGTTCGACTTGTGTCGCAGAGCGGCGGACTCGTTGCAGATCACGTGGCCAGAACCTCCAACTCGTCAACAGGTCACGAGGTTGGCAGGGAATTGTTTTTATGCCAAGCAGCAGTCGACAATGAGGCACAGGATGCCCATCTTCCCGGATTTCCTCACGGAGCTTACTCGCACCTGGGCTGAACCCAGGGCTCCCATGCTGCTTCTGCTCTTCCAGTTCCTCGACGTGGCTGGAATGGAAGCAGCAAGAATGGCCAACGTGCCACAGATGGAGGACACGATGGCGTCTCACCTGGCCCCCAGATCTTCTGGAACAAAACCAACTTTGCCCAGCAAAGCCTGTCAAGCTTCCGCTACACAGCTCGAAAAGTGTTACAGAGCTCAGGGCCTCACGGCACGTGTGATGAACGCCTCTGCCATGATGCAAGCGTACCTGGCAGAGAAGCTGTAGGAGCTCCAGGTGACAACAGACAAGCAGGCTGCGACTGAGGTGCTGGAGGAAGCCCGCAGGGCCACTGACTTTGTGCTCCACATGATGGGGACGGCAGCAATTGCACAGGGGAGATGTATAGCTGAAGTGGTCATCGCCCAGCGTCATATGTGGATGACCCTGACGGACCTTCCGGAAGGTCAGCGGGTCCCTTTTTGCATCACTCGATTGAGCCGACGGGACTCTTCGGGAGAGCTCTGGACCGGATCCAGACCAGGCTGGAACAGAGGTGCAAACAGGCTGAAGCCCTCCGTGAGGGCATGCCAAGGAAATCTTTTGCCCCTCCCCAGGGAGACAAGCGGGAGCAGACCCATGCAACCTCGACACCGCTTAGCCAAACGTCATCCCCCTGCAGAAGAGGCCGGCTTACGACGGGGAGCACCGGCAGAGACCCCCAGCAGGTCCACCTCAGGCCGGTCAGTCCTGGAGCAGGAACAGATTAGTTCCTCGCCAAGCGGTCCCACAGATAACTTCCTCGACGAACCGTGATGGGAGACAGAAGCGGGCCTGACGAAGCGGGCCCTCTTCACAGTTTTGCTGGTTCGTCCACCCAAGGGGTGCGGGAGCCTAACTTTATCTGCCCAGACTTTATTTGTAAAATACTACAATAAGCTGGTGACATTAATATATGCACAAAACATGAGTGTTCTGCTGTGTGTGAAATAAAGACAAAATGTTGTTGTACAAAACACAAAATAAAAGTACCAAAGAACAGTTCTGCTCTAGTTCTTGACAAAAAAAAAAGATGATAAACAACAACACAGCAACCTTTTGAAAACAATCGCTATGAAGGGAGAGGGCTGCCCCCCCCTCCTTTGCGGTGCACGGGGTGCCAGGTCAGAACAATGAACCCCAGCAGGGTGCCCCGGGAATGTCTGCAGCAGACAGACCTCACGGCATCCGCAGACAGGTAGACCGGCTCACACAAGGTCGGACGGGGGGAGTCCCACACTCGCCCTCCCCCGCGCCGTAGAAGCTCGGGGGGTCGAGAATACACAGATCCCCCAAGCTCATAGCACGTCCGGAGGGCGTGTCGGCTGAACACGGTGACAATGACGACGGCCTGTCATGGCCCCCAACTGCATTTTAGCGGATGACCGCAACGGCCCACGGGGGCACTGCAGTCGCCTGCAAGCCTGGGCTGTGTACACATGCTGAAAGGGAGGACGCCAGTAATGCTGCAAAAATTGTAAATAAATGTCATCACAACACAAACAATGCACCCTGGCTGACCCAAATAATTTTTCCTCGTGCCCAAGAGAGTCTGGACCTTGTGAATCGGTCCCGATCTGTAGGTGCTGAGCAGAAAAATAAGAATTTTACAGCTCCAGGTGGTCAAAGTGAGACAGGCTTTCCAACCTGTAAAACCAGCAGGCCACACACAATCAGTGGACCTGAAATATATGACCAAGCTCAGCGCACTAGCCCAGTTGCACCTTTAAATAATGACCATTCATCGGGAGGTTTTCAGCTCCGTCATAAAACTGGCATGGATTACCGTATTTCTGGGCGTACGGGTCATCACAACTTTGGTCAAGGCACGTCCTTAGTGGAATCGTGCCTAATACAGCTTCCTGGAATCGAAGCCAGCTCCAGAGCAGTGGCGGAACAGGAGGCTTGTGAACCAGATCCAGCCACGGTGCGGCCTGGAATCCGAAGGTCTGTTTGCATACAAAACCTACACGCTCTATGTCCCATGCCTCTCACTAAACGAAGCAAACGCAGACGCTCTGGCCCACGGCTGGCCAGTAGGGATGCTGCGTTGCACCTCTCCCCCCATACCCCCAATTCGGGTTACGCGGGAGCACACATGTAGGGGGGACCCCTCCTTAATATTGTTGGCCCCTAAATGGCCATGGGGGCCCATGGCCCTCGGAGGTGTGCTCAATGCTGATACACTCACAGCTGCTCTCCTTCAGGGGCCTGCTGACTCAAATCTCAGCTTGGTTGCTGAAAGAAACAAACTGATGGCCTCAGGCCTCCCCAGCAACGTGGTAAACACGACCCAGGGAGCAAGAGCAATGTCAACACAGACTCTCTATGCTCGCAAATGGTGTGTTTTTGAAGCTTGGTGCATGTAAAGAAATATTGTCCCTTATTCCTGTGACCTGGTCCAGCTTCTTACCTTTCTGTAGGACCTGCTGGAAAAAGGCAGCTCATTTTCCACCATTAAGGTGTTTTTGTCAGCCATCTCAGCATGCCACAAAGGCTGGGGGGGAAAGACACCTGGTGCACACCCTCTCATGATACGGTTCATGAAGGGCGTATTGAGGAAGAGACCCCCCAGCAGGACTTTGACCCCTGACAGGGACCTCCAGTTAGTCCTGAATGCTCTTTGTGAGCCCCCATTCAAACCTCTAAGCGACATTAAGATAGATTTGCTATCTTATAAAACTGCTCTACTCTTGGCTCTTTGCTCAGCTAAATGTGTAGGTGACCTCCACACTTTGTCGGTGCACCCAATGTGTACAAAGTTTGCCCCTGACGGGTCAAAGGTCACCCTACGTCCTAACCCCGCATATGTCCCAAAGGTTCTATCTTTGAATCCCAGAAGTCTGGACTTTGAACTCTCTTCATTTCCTCCTGCTCCCGTCCTCACTGAGGAACAGAGGAGGTAGAGAGCACTCTCCCACGTTAGGGCTTTAAGTGCTTACATCATAAGAACAGCTGATTGGAGGAAAACAAACCAGCTGTTTGTATGTTTTGCCAACCCGGCTGCTGGCAGGGCCCTGTCAAAGCAGCGCTTCTTACACTGGGTGACTGAGGCCATTAAAAGGGCATACAGTAGCAAAGGTCAACAGGTGCCCTCTGGGGTACATGCCCACTCCACTCGAGGCTTAGCCGCCTTGTGGTCACTGTTCAAGGGCGTACCAGTTGCAGACATCTGTGCAGCTGCAAACTGGAGTTCGACAAACACGTTTGCAAAACATTACAGTTTGGACATTACTGCATGTGACGTCACTCAGGCTGTCCTCTCTAACACACAGTAGAGAGCAGCCGAGAGAAGCCTAATGTATAAAGGCAGAAGTTCTCACAAGCATGCATTTTACTGAGCATTTCAAGGGCGTGAATGAATTACGTTCCCATAGCAATAGTGTTGCACCGAGTGAACCTGACTGATAAAGGGAACTGAAAGTTATGCAACATAACTCATGTTCCCTGAAGGAAGGGAACGAGGTGCAACACAGTTGGCCCTTTTCAATGCCAAAGCTCGGTGAAGTGCACTTGGAGACCGTTTGGATGGGCGCTAGCGTCTTAAAGTGCGACTAAACCCAAAATTAACTTTTTTTAGCTGATAAACTCCCTAGAATGTGTTTAAAATGTTATCTAGCACTATGGCTGTGTTTATTCTCACATAATTGTGCATATCTGTGTAAATTGGCAATATTTGGCAATATTTGGTCTAAAAATGTGTTTACGGTAGTTCTATGGGTTGAACTGGTGGATTACACCTTAATTTTCTTATTTGTGCAAACGCTCATGTGTGACATGTCTGCTCATGTGTGATGTCACACAGGTGGTTCAAGCAGAGCCAATCCCCTGCAGAGATGAGAAGTGCATACCTTATATGGAAATGCTGCATTTCACTCCTGACAAGCGGTTTTATTTTTCTTTTCATTTTCATTGTTTTAGGCCTTTGGTTTTGGATGGAATGGGTGGAATGGATAAATACATCTACATGTTTATTCTTTGTTGTTGCTTGGTGTATGTTGTTGGCTAGAGGTTTAATTTGTTTTAGGTTGTTGCAGGTGGAGGCGTGAACAAAAGCACAACTCTACCTCCACCCTTCCTTGTCTCTCGACACGCCCATTTTCAGGGAGATTTTGGAAGGAGGAGTTACCGTCTCAACCTGGGTTTAGTCTCACTTTAAGTACCCAGAGGGCGGGGCCTCTGGGATGACGCTGACGCCCACTGCCTTAAAGGCGTGAATGTATTCCTTCAGGTAATCGCGCGGGGGCACAATTCCCATAGCAATAGTGTTGCACCTCGTTCCCTTCCTTCAGGGAACATGAGTTATGGTGCATAACTTTCAGATACTGGATATGTTGCCATAGCAATTTTAAATGCAATTGGTAGGGTCATTTTTTTATGTTTTGAGGTCCTTCTCAGATTGTCAGTTTACATGTGGTTTCTAGAGTTTATAAAAGTAGAATGGGTGACAAGTTTTCAATAATCTGTATCCTCTCTGGTGGAACTACTTTCCAGTTTCTGTCCATGAGGCAAACATTGTACTGTATATTTTAGGTTATATAGGTTTAAAATGTTCCTTTTTGATCAAGCCTATAGTTTGAGATTGTTTGGGTTTCCTAAACAATCCTGTACTGTAGTTGTGCTGCTATAGACTTAAACTGCTGGAAGATCTGCTTGACCATGTTTCCTAATTCTGCTCCTGTTGTTACTCTCCAAGTTTCTACATAAAATGATCGCTGTCATTAGCCTGTTTTTCCTTCTTTCCCCATAGGAACTACACACTGGCCAATCCTTCTGTGTCTGTCCATGTTTGATTCTTATCCTCTCATCCCACAGCCGACTGAGATAGATGACCGCTCATCCTGAGCCTGGAACTGCTGGAGGTTTCTTCCTGTTAAAAGGGAGTCATTGCTTTCCACTGTCACCAACTGAGGATGGGAAACTGCAATGAAGTCAAGATTTGAAGCAATCTACTGGCTCCTTAGACAAACTTTTATTAATTGGCATTTCACAACCAATTGAATGTGAATGTGCTGCATTAAAATAGAATGTGGCGCAACCGGCAGAGCTGCTGCCTCTCAGCGAGCAGGTCCCTGGTTCAAATCCCGGTCCAGGGGCCTTTCTGGGTGGAGTTTGCATGTTCTCTCCGTGCATGCATGGGATTCCTCCTGCTGGTATTCCAGTTTCCTCCCACAGTCCAAAAACATGCATGATAGGCTGATTGGTGACTTTAAATTGTCCGTAGGTGTGAGTGAGAGAGTGAATGGTTGTTTGTCTCTATGTGGCCCTGTGATGGACTTGCGATCCGTCCAGGGTGTACCCCGCCCCTCGAACAGTGATTGCTGGACATGGGCACCGTCGACCCCCATGACCCAAAATGGAAGAAGCGGGTAAAGATAATGGATGGAAGGGATTTGAAGTGAATTGGATTTATGATTTGAACTTTTACTGTATAGTGCCCCAAGAGGATTTTTGTAGTGAATTGGTGCTATTGAGCTGGATTATCTTCAAGTCTAAGTAAAATGTGATTTTTGGCATTGCTAGGCCAAATTTTCATAAAATCCTACATGATTGAATTATAATAAATGCCCATTTAAACATTTCTAACATTTTTAATTTTGTGATACATTTTTGAACTCCTCAAATACTGACATAGTATTCAGACTACAGTAATCCACGTTGAGTACAACAGTACTTGTTTAAGGCCAGTAAGAACAACTATTACTCATATCTACCTGTTGGTTTCTGTTCATACAACTTTCTTTAGCTGAGATGCTTGAAAAACTACATACAGAACACAAGTTAGAAGATTGTTCCATCTATCCATCCATCCATTATCTTTTACCTGCTTCTTCCATTTTGGGTCACGGGGGTCGCCAGTGCCCATGTCCAGCAATCACCGTACGATGGGTGGGGTACACCCTGGACAGGTCGCAAGTCCATCACAGGGACACATAGAGACAACAAGACAAACAACCATTCACTCTCTCACTCACACCTAGGGACAATTAAGAGTTACCAATCAGCCTATAATGCATGTTTTTGGTCTGTGGGAGGAAACTGGAATACCAGGAGGAAACCCACGCATGCACGGAGCGAACATCCAAACTCCACCCAGAATGGCCTCCCTGGCTGGGATTCAAACCGACAACCTTCTCGCTGAGAGGCGGCAGCTGTACCATCTGCACCACCGTGCCACCCTCAAAGATCTGCATTTTAGAGAAATAATTTCCTTCCAGTCTCCATTCGGCGTAAATAAACAGAAAAAAGGAAAACGCAAGTCTGTTTTTTTGCAAGAGAAGATATAGTTGTCAGTTCATTGTATTCATCAGCAGGTGTGTTTACAAATGTGCTCACAACTAACAGAGACTCCTGTCATCAGTGCAGCTTACAGCTTCCCATACTCACGCCCTCTAGAAAGCATCTTTTCACATCTTTTTTTAACCCATAAATACATCTCTGTTATATATTATGTAACATCTACTAAAATATGTGACTCATGGCACAGTCAGCCTTCACATTTTCGACACGCACGTCTATTGTGAATAAACCAGAACAGGAGCAGTCAGTACAAATCATCACACAAACAGTCTGAAGTAAAAGCCAAAAGTCTTTCTGCTTTCGTCGTCTTCTTACGTTGAAGGTCCCGCAGCTTTATTTGTATTCTTGCATCATTGTTTGGGCAGTTTTTTGAGATGTAGACACACACAAGATGTTTTTCATGGTGATTGTAGATTTCTTCATAAAAACTGCACGTATTAAAACTCCTCTGAGCAAATGTGACCTCCTGCTGTCGTCTATGTGCTGAAATTTGGTCCATTGTCATTACTTCCAGGTTTATTTAACTACTGTAAATGCTTCATCTACGAAAAACATAATCCTACAAAAGACGGTGTATTCTCCATCCAGTGTGCACAGATTTCAGTAGTATTTATAAGAGACTGTTCCATGTGTGAGTCGGTGCAGAAAAACAATACGATTACAAAACTTTGTCGTTGTAAAACAACTTTTTTCTTCTTTGATAAATTGTTTCCACGTTGTGTGGTTGTTAAAATCCCAGCACAGTTGCATAAAAACCAATACTCATTCGTTTGTCCATTGAAGGAAAAATAGTTTGTAACCATGTTTAGTTTATCCTCGAAATTGTGAAATGAACAGACGTTTTTTTTTGTTTACAGCATAAAAACAACTAACAGAGGACAGTGCTTGGTGTTTCTCAGTCGCTGCAAGGTGCCACTTTCATTGACAGCATAGGAAAGCAGAGCCCATCTTTTTTTAGTTTGTTTTTATGACAAACCATCACTGAAAGTCACTAACCGGGCACCATGAAGATGCTAAGCATGGCACTGTAAAACTGTAAGGACAGGCGATGAACCAAAATAATTGCCTTTTTTGGATGAAAAACATGTTGAGGATGAACCAGCCCCAGTCGTGACCTCTTCTCTTACATGTGTTGTTATGGAATGCAAAGCTAGTCCTAGAAAGCAGCACAATAAATAGGCTTCCAAAAGGCAAGTGAATGCAACATTTGCATGCATTGAAATACAGTCCAGTTGCATTGGGTGCTACATTGGTAAGAAAAACAAAGCTTTTTTTCTTTTTTTTTTTTTACCTAAAGCAACAGGAAATAAGTATATTTTTTCCTACAAGTTGCTCTTGTTGTAGAGTTTGTCACCTCCAACTTGATCTGACATCAGTATTTGTTGTGATGGGAATGTTTTCAACAGGAAATAAATCATTGAAAATACAAACTCTCTAAAAAGTGCCTGTGACATCACATTTTTGTAATAAATATTAATGCATTTTTGGAAGGATGACATTAATAACATATTGCAAAAAATAATAAAAAATTCACACCGCAGTGATGAACATTTTTTGAAATATTCGCATGTGCAGTAACAGGAAGTGATAACAAAGAGGAACACCTGCATGTTAACAGAGTATTGCTACATTGGCTAACAGCAGAGAAGAATCTGATGTTCTTTCAGATTATTTTGAGTCGCTATCAGAGAGAGGAGAAGAAGAGCAGCAGTTAAAATAATCTTTCAATAAACAAAGACAAGGGAGTTTCCCTTTGATGTCACTTCCTGTTTCACTTTGGCTGCGCCTCATCGAAGAAAATATGCCAGTTGTACGACAAAAGAATAAAAATCGTGCAATATGCCAAATTTCTTAAACATTAAGATGTTTTCTTCCACTTTTAGTATTTGTTGGATATGCATGTTACTGTCACTTTAGGAGCAGGAGTCTGAAAATGTTTTGGCTGCTTTATGATTTGTTCTGAATATGTGGAGTACATCAAGTTAGGTTTCAAACTGGCATGTCACGACCAGAGGCCAATCAACTAAGCTGACAAAACAAAAATAAAAACGCTCCTTGATTCTGAACATCTCAGGTCATGCAGTCTGTAATGGTTGAGGCCTTTGGATGTTGTTCATGTTCTTGGATTCTAAAGTCCGTGTCGGTCTCAAGTGGTCTGAAAGTGAGCAGACGACGTCATCACCACATTATTAGAAACATGAACAAATAGAAGACTGTGTCCAGACTCGGATCACTGTCAGAGCACTTGGGGGACTGCGAGTTACAGAGTTATTATTACTTCTGTTCTATGACTATCATTATAATGGTTATTACCAGGCTGGGTAACACACTGACATCAGTTTAATTTTAAGATTGTGGTTCACGGAGGAGTTCCATCCTCAGCCACGAGTCCTCTGAAGATTGTGTTGAGCTCATCAAACACAAAGTGCTGAATATTACTCAGATAAACAAATCATCACACAATTACCCCTCCACACACACACTTCAGGTGCGTGCATAGATGCCAGCAACACACCTGTATGCGCACACGCATACAAACCCACGTACTAAAGTCACTCTGCACTACTTTCTGACATTGTCCTTTTTTCTGAAGTTGGTTGAAGTTGTCTTCTTTCGTGAGGGGTGGCTTACTGCTGGTGCTGCTTTAGGCTGAAAACAAACACAGAAAAGAATTAGTTTGTTGTGTTCTGCAGATTTAACAAGACACATAACTACAGTATCTGCAATACTTTGGTCCAAAGGAGATAATCCTATTTACATGTAAGCAGTGGCAATTTTAGCCTCTTTTTGTGGGGTGCTCAAGCACCCCTAAATTTTAACTCAGCACCCCTGACAAATAAAGTAAAAAAGCAAACAAAAAACGTATATATACATGTAGCTATATATGTTTATTCCATTTCCAAAACAAACTGAGTCTGGAAAAATGTAAAATACGATAAAAACCTGCAGTTGACCTCACGAGCAGCTGAATACAATAGTTGTATAATAGGAAGTACCACATGTTCATCTGTACGAAGGTTGCTTGTAAATCCTCCAATTTCTGTCATTTGTATAGCCTATGCTTATTGGTTAAATTAAAGGTTGATAAAGCTAGTTGTTTTGTTTTGTGTGTTTTGTATGTAGATATATGTTGTAACTTCTGGTTTCATAAGTTTAGTCTTTGTTATAATCAGTTAGCACTAAACTGAGTTTGAACAGTGTTTATCAGGTTCATCCATCCATCCATCCATCCATCTTCTTCCGCTTATCCGGGGTCGGGTCGCGGGGGTAGCAGCCTAAGTAGGGAGGCCCAGACTTCCCTCTCCCCAGCCACTTGGAGCAGCTCCTCCGGGGGAATCCCAAGGCGTTCCCAGGCCAGCCGAGAAACATAGTCCCTCCAGCGCATCCTGGGTCTTCCTCTGGGTCTCCTCCCGGTGGGACATGCCCGGAACACCTCACCAGGGAGGCGTCCAGGAGGCATCCTAACCAGATGCCCGAGCCACCTCAACTGGCTCCTCTCGATGTGGAGAAGCAGCGGCTCTACTCCGAGTCCCTCCCGGATGACTGAGCTTCTCACCCTATCTCTAAGGGAGAGTCCAGCCACCCTGCGGAGAAAACTCATTTCAGCCGCTTGTATCCGAGATCTTGTTCTTTCGGTCATAACCCAAAGCTCATGACCATAGATGAGGGTGGGAACGTAGATCGATCGGTAAATTGAGAGCTTTGCCTTTTGACTCAGCTCTCTCTTCACCACGACAGACCGGTACAGCGCCCGCTTCACTGCGGACGCTGCACCTATCCGCCTATCGATCTCACGCTCCAGTTTTCCCTCATTCGTGAACAAGATCCCGAGATACTTAAACTCCTCCACTTGGGGCAGGACCTCCTCCCCGACCCGGAGAGGGCATGCTACCCTTTTCCGGCTCAAGACCATGGCCTCGGATTTGGAGGAACTGATCCTCATCCCGGCCGCATCACACTCGGCTGCAAACCGCTCCAGTGAAAGTTGTAAATCACGAACTGATGAAGCCAGTAGGACCACATCATCTGCAAAAAACAGAGAAGCGATTCTAAGGTCACCAAAACGGATCCTCTCAACACCTTGGCTGCGCCTAGAAATTCTGTCCATAAAAGTTATGAACAGAATCGGTGACAAAGGGCAACCTTGGCGGAGTCCAACTCTCACCGGAAACGAGCCTGACTTACTGCCGGCAATGCGGACCAAGCTCTGACACCGGTCGTACAGGGACCTAACAGCCCATATCAATGGGCCTGGTACCCCATACTCCCGGAGTACCCCCCACAGAACCCCCCGAGGGACGCGGTCGAATGCCTTCTCCAAGTCCACAAAGCACATGTAAACTGGTTGGGCAAACTCCCACGCACCCTCCAGGACCCTGTTGAGGGTGTAGAGCTGGTCCAGTGTTCCACGACCAGGACGAAAACCACACTGCTCCTCCTGAATCCGAGGTTCGACTATCCGACGGACCCTCCTCTCCAGAACCCCTGAATAGACCTTACCAGGGAGGCTTAAGAGTGTGATCCCCCTATAGTTGGAACACACCCTACGGTCCCCCTTTTTGAATAGGGGAACCACCACCCCAGTCTGCCAATCCAAGGGAACTGCCCCCGATGTCCACGCGATATTGCAGAGTCGCGTAAGCCAACACAACCCTACAACATCCAGAGCCCTAAGGAACTCCGGGCGAATCTCATCCACCCCCGGAGCCTTGCCACCGCGGAGCTTTTTAACCACCTCGGCGACCTCAGCACCAGAGATCGGAGAACCCGACCCAAAGTCCCCAGGCTCCGCTTCCTCAGTGGAAGACGTGCCAGTAGGATTGAGGAGGTCTTCGAAGTATTCCGCCCACCGACTCACAACATCCCGAGTTGAGGTCAGCAGCACGCCACCCCCACCATAAATGGTGTTGGTCGCGTACCTCTTTCCCCCCCTGAGACGCCGGATGGTGGACCAGAATCGCCTCGAAGCCGTACGGAAGTCATTCTCCATGGCCTCTCCGAACTCCTCCCACGCCCGAGTTTTTGCCTCAGCAACCACCCGAGCCGCATGCCGCTTGGACTGCCGGTACCTATCAGCTGCTTCCGGGGTCCCACAAGCCAAAAAGGCCCAATAGGACTCCTTCTTCAGCCTGACAGCATCCCTCACTGCCGGTGTCCACCACCGGGTTCGAGGGTTGCCACCACGACAGGCACCAACAACCTTGCGGCCACAGCTCCGATAAGCTGCCTCGACAATAGAGGCGCGGAACACGGCCCACTCGGACTCCATGTCCCCCGCCTCCCTCGGAACATGTTCAAAGCTCTCCCGGAGGTGGGAGTTAAAGCTCCGTCTTACGGGAGACTCTGCCAGACGTTCCCAGCAGACCCTCACAATACGTTTGGGTCTGCCAGGTCTGACCGGCATCCTCCCCCACCATCGGAGCCAACTCACCACCAGGTAGTGGTCAGTTGACAGCTCCGCCCCTCTCTTCACCCGAGTGTCCAAGACATGCGGCCGCAGATCAGATGAGACGACAACAAAGTCGATCATCGAACTGCGACCTAGGGTGTCCTGGTGCCAAGAGCACATATGGACACCCTTATGCTTAAACATGGTGTTCGTTATGGACAATCCATGACGAGCACAGAAGTCCAATAACAGAACACCACTCTGGTTCAGATCAGGGGGGCCGTTCCTCCCAACCACACCCCTCCAGGTCTCACTGTCATTGCCCACGTGAGCGTTGAAGTCCCCCAGTAGAACAAGGGAGTCCCCAGGAGGCGCACTCTCCAATACCCCCTCCAAGGACTCCAAAAAGGGTGGGTAGTCTGAGCTGCCGTTTGGTGCATAGGCACAAACAACAGTCAGAGCCCGTCCCCCCACACGTAGGCGAAGGGAGGCTACCCTCTCGTTCACCGGGGTGAACCCCAACGTACAGGCACCAAGATGGGGGGCAACCAGTATGCCCACTCCTGCTCGGCGCCTCTCACCAGGGGCAACTCCAGAGTGGAAGAGTGTCCAACCCCTCTCAAGGAAACTGGTTCCAGAGCCAGAGCCATGCGTTGAGGTGAGTCCGACTATTTCTAGTCGGAACCTCTCAACCTCACACACTAGCTCAGGCTCCTTCCCCACCAGAGAGGTGACATTCCATGTCCCAATGGCCAGCTTCTGTAGCCGAGGATCAGACCGCCAGGGTCCCCGCCCTCGGCCACCACCCATCTCACATTGCACCCGACCCCTTTGGCCCCTCCCACAGGTGGTGAGCCCATGGGAAGGGGGACCCACGTCTCCTCTTCGGGCTGTGCCCGGCCGGGCTCCATGGGTAAAAACCCGGCCACCAGGCGCTCGCCAGCGTGCCCCACCTCCGGGCCTGGCTCCAGAGTGGGGCCCCGGTGACCCGCGTCCGGGCGAGGGAAAACTTAGTCCATTAATTGTACTCATCATAGGGGTTTTTGGGCTGCACTTTGTCTGGTCCCTCACCTAGGACCTGTCTGCCTTGGGTGACCCTACTAGGGGCATGAAGCCCCTGACAGCATAGCTCCTAGGATCATTGGGACACTCAAACCCCTACACCACGGTAAGGTGGCAGCCCAGGGAGGGGTGTTTATCAGGTTGTGTAATGTAAAGCAGAACACACGACTGTAGCATCTTAGCTAGCGCGTCTGTATTGCATGCTGCTAGCTTAGCGCAACTTCTTGTTGTACGGAGCTCTGTGAAATAGTTATTAAATCAAGTGTTTACTTGTGTAGATAAACATAGAATATTAACAACCCAGTAAAATACACCAGAATGCAGGAAATGGTATCTATTTTATTCAAAATTTCTGCAGGAGGACCACCAGACTCCCCCACCAGTGTGAGTCCTCCCCATATTTTGAATGATCCTGACACCAGTGACCACCACATTGTTCAAGCCAAGAGCCCTTGTCAGCTGTGTGCTGAGCACACCCAAAGGTCAGATTCTAGAATTGCCCCTGCGTGTAAGCCTGCTTTTGATCAAAAACATTGTCCATGATAACAAAACAGAACAAGGAGACCAGATCTTCATTATAATTTTGCATCATGGTATTTTCTAATACAGGTATCTGTTACACTTTAAAGAACTCCTCTTTTAGTGTAAAGTACAAACCTCCTGTGTGAAAAGCATTATGCAATACTATTGAATCACAATCCTCTCATAATTACAGCCATCTATTATGCCTACTATCTGGCCGTGCTCCAAATTAAAACAAAGAAAAAAGATTGGAGCATAAACCTTCATGTTTAAAGTGCAGCATTTGCTGTGGATTTGGCCGTTATCTCATACAGCTAATAGTTTTTCACGATGACAGCCGCTTCGGCTGCATTCTGTGCCTTTATCACTACGAAACAAAGCAACTGCAAGAGCCGAGAAGCCACAGTCAATTAAAATAAAGAGATACGTTGGATTGAAGATCGTAGAAAGGAACACACACCACAAGATTTTTTTTTTCCCCAGAAGAATTGTATTTTTTTTGTTAAAGGACTAAAATGTTTGAAAAACCTGCAGCAGATCAGTTCAACGTGTTATTCAGATGAGGAAACTAAATGAGACAATTATTTATTCAGCTGCATGAAAGTCATAAACAAAAACAATTAAGACAATTGTGTGTGATTTCAGTTTGAGAAGATTTTACTACTTTGAACATATAGTTCTGAGATGGTTTATTTTAGGGTGATTTTATCTTTTTCTGCTTTTATCTTAGTTGAAAGCGACAAATGACATCAGGCACACAAATTGAAAATGTTTTCACCATGCACGCTCATCAATTTGAGGCTGAAATGAAAACACGCCCCACCGACAGCATGGCAAATTCCACTTTTTTCTTCGGCGTCTTTGGTAAATTGCCACTCCTTCACTGCCCACCGCCAAACTATCTCCATCCCCACATCAACACAGTGCAAATACTGCAACAGAGTTAGAAAAGGAGGGAGGATGCACAGGCAAACTATCTGTCAGCACCTATCCTAGTAATGGCTGTTAAAACAGTTGCTTCTATGCCCTGTCTGCTCTGTCAGGACTTATCTGGTGAGTTCGACTCGCACAAGAGAAGGAGGGAATGACTCCAGCAACTTTTATTGTTCTCTGTGAGGGGACAGGTAGCAGTAGGCGAGGTTGGAGGGCAATATGATGAAAAAGAATGAAAGTTATATAACACAAAAGAATGACTCGTCTAGCTTTAGCTGAAACATTCTGGATACCTATAGAAAATGTTAAACGTAACATGTGTTTTAGGATACCCTGATGCATGCTTTTAGGATCATTCAGGCATCAGTTTACAGTGACTTACCATATTTTCCAGCATATAAGTCGCAGGTTTTTTGCATAGATTTGTCAGTCTTGCGACTTATGCCGGGTTCCCACCTGACGCTTTTCGCGCTTCAAAAAAGCTCCTGACGTGCTGGGTTGGCTGCTTGTCAACAGATGTCTGTTCACATCGAACGCGTCTGATGACGCGCAGTGGGAGCAGCGTCTGGCTCCTTTTCCGGTGGGGTTTGTTTTGTGTTTTTGTACACCGGGCAGATAAAGATCAGCTGTTCGTGAGCCCCGTTACTACTTGAGTGGGTTTTCTACGAGCCGAACTGCAGCTCCGGAAGTCTTTGTTGAGATTAAAACTTTTTTTATGTTTGGGGTGATCGTACGCTCGAGCGGACAGCGGCAACTGTAAAAATGCCAAGTTTCTTACCGGAGGCTCGTTGGGTAAGTTTGAAAAGTCCAAAAAAAGTCCCGTTGTTGTTGCGTCATCACATAGCAGAGGCTCTCCCGATTGGTTGCTGCGACGCGGCGAGCAGCAGAAGCAGGTCAAATCGAGCTTCGACAGTCACTGCTCGGGCGCGGAAAACAGCTGCTGCTCACTGCCGCGCTGCTTGAACTGCTGAAGACGTGCCGCGTCACGCCGCGCCGCACCAAGATGCTCGGCCACATAGACTTTCAATGTAAAGTGGCTGCTTCGGCTGCGCGAAAAGCGTTCGGTGAGAACCCGGCATTATACGCCCAAGCGACTTATATACTTTTCCCCCATATTCATAACGCAATTTTTGACTGACACTTTAAATTTCTAAGAACTGCAACAGTGAGTCCTCCCATGCACACTCACAGGCAGAGGAATGCTGGAGAGCTAGTGGCTCCAGCTGCAATGGATGGATGGATGGATGGATGGTGCCGCACCACCCATGTGAAATGTAGCTTTTTTGACCATTAAAGTGCATTTATTAAGGAAAAGTTAAACTGAGACACACCTTTGCTATAATGTCGAGCAAACAAATACAGTAATTGATTTTAAGTGTTAATCTTGTTAAAGTTTGAAGCACTGCAATAGCAAGTCCTCCCGCGCACGCTCGCCTCACTCAGCTGTTGCAGACGGAGGAACGCTAAAGAGCTAGCGGCTCTGGCTGCGATAGATGGATGGCGACACACCGTTCAGGTGAAATGAATCTGTTTTGACTAGGGATGCACAATATTATCGGCATGGTATTGACCGATATTAGCAATGAATTTCAATATCAAACATTCCATTGAAATAACTCGCTGATGTAAAAGGCGCTGTTTTGTCTGCAGTGGCAGCACAACGCGATGACATCACACACGCCTACCTGATCTCACAGTGGAGAGGAAAATTCAAAATGTTGGAGGTGTGGAAGTTTTATTTTACGTTGGTGAGGATGCCGGATTCCGAAGATTCATGGACTACGTTGAGCCTCACTACATCATCCCCAGTCAGATATTTTTCCAATGTAACATTACTCGAGTTACAAGCCATCACTTTCAACATAATTTAGAAGCTATTAGCCAATAGCACTTTGGTGAGTTTTACCACAGACATTTGGACGTCAAGTGTTAGCCCCGTTAGCATGATTACCGTAGTCTTACGGCACAATGAATAGACACAACAAACTTTGAACGTAAAAAGGCTGTCCTTCATGTACACGAGTGCAGAGGATCACACACTGCAACTAGTAACCTGGAACAAGTATCCATAAGTGAGACAGCATTGCAGGTGACTAATGCTAATAAATAAAATTTAAAACTTTTCATTAATATACAAAGTAAGTTAAAGTTCTATGCATATGGCTGTTACTGAATATAGGTCACCAGCTCTTACAGCTGTTACACAATTTTTGTAGCAAATAAGCCTAAATAAGAGAGCTATGTTCTGAAAAAGGAACATATATAAAACTGGCATCGGCCAAATAAGTTTTAGTATATCAGCATAACGAATATCAGCCAAAAATCCAGTATCGTGCATCCCTAGTTTTGACCATTAACTAAACGCATAATAAACGTGATGGGTGACGCATAATAAATGCAACTTATATGCCGAAGCAACTTATATGCCAGCAAATACGGTCTTTCTTTATAGTTTTTTTTTTTTAAGTTCAAAACATAAAATGCATATATACAGTTGTTTTGTTTCCCTTTATCCTATTTAAAATTGTATAGGCATAACGTTGAACAAGGGGAATTTTTAACAAAGGGGGAGCTGGATGCAGAAAAAGGTTAATTATGCCTGCTTGAAAAACAACCTACCAAGTCAATACGGTAATCAGAATTAACGCTCATTCTCTCTTAAAGTATCCTAAATAAAATATTTTCTCAGCTTTGTAAGAGCAAAAATAGACCTTCATAACCTCACCAGAGGTTATGAAGTCGATGGTGGGGGAGGATGCCGGTCAGACCTGGCAGACCTAAACGTATTGTGAGGGTCTGCTGGGAACGTCTGGCAGAGTCTCCCGTAAGACGGAGCTTTAACTCCCACCTCCGGGAGAGCTTTGAACACGTTCCGAGGGAGGCGGGGGACATGGAGTCCGAGTGGGCCGTGTTCCGCGCCTCTATTGTCGAGGCAGCTTATCGGAGCTGTGGCCGCAAGGTTGTTGGTGCCTGTCGTGGTGGCAACCCTCGAACCCGGTGGTGGACACCGGCAGTGAGGGATGCTGTCAGGCTGAAGAAGGAGTCCTATTGGGCCTTTTTGGCTTGTGGGACCCCGGAAGCAGCTGATAGGTACCGGCAGTCCAAGCGGCATGCGGCTCGGGTGGTTGCTGAGGCAAAAACTCGGGCGTGGGAGGAGTTCGGAGAGGCCATGGAGAATGACTTCCGTACGGCTTCGAGGCGATTCTGGTCCACCATCCGGCGTCTCAGGGGGGGAAAGAGGTACGCGACCAACACCATTTATGGTGGGGGTGGCGTGCTGCTGACCTCAACTCGGGATGTTGTGAGTCGGTGGGCGGAATACTTCGAAGACCTCCTCAATCCTACTGGCACGTCTTCCACTGAGGAAGCGGAGCCTGGGGACTTTGGGTCGGGTTCTCCGATCTCTGGTGCTGAGGTCGCCGAGGTGGTTAAAAAGCTCCGCGGTGGCAAGGCTCCGGGGGTGGATGAGATTCGCCCGGAGTTCCTTAGGGCTCTGGATGTTGTAGGGTTGTGTTGGCTTACGCGACTCTGCAATATCGCGTGGACATCGGGGGCAGTTCCCTTGGATTGGCAGACTGGGGTGGTGGTTCCCCTATTCAAAAAGGGGGACCGTAGGGTGTGTTCCAACTATAGGGGGATCACACTCTTAAGCCTCCCTGGTAAGGTCTATTCAGGGGTTCTGGAGAGGAGGGTCCGTCGGATAGTCGAACCTCGGATTCAGGAGGAGCAGTGTGGTTTTCGTCCTGGTCGTGGAACACTGGACCAGCTCTACACCCTCAGCAGGGTCCTGGAGGGTGCGTGGGAGTTTGCCCAACCAGTTTACATGTGCTTTGTGGACTTGGAGAAGGCATTCGACCGCGTCCCTCGGGGGGTTCTGTGGGGGGTACTCCGGGAGTATGGGGTACCAGGCCCTTTGATAAGGGCTGTTAGGTCCCTGTACGACCGGTGTCAGAGCTTGGTCCGCATTGCCGGCAGTAAGTCAGGCTCGTTTCCGGTGAGAGTTGGACTCCGCCAAGGTTGCCCTTTGTCACCGATTCTGTTCATAACTTTTATGGACAGAATTTCTAGGCGCAGCCAAGGTGTTGAGAGGATCCGTTTTGGTGACCTTAGAATCGCTTCTCTGTTTTTTGCAGATGATGTGGTCCTACTGGCTTCATCAGTTCGTGATTTACAACTTTCACTGGAGCGGTTTGCAGCCGAGTGTGATGCGGCCGGGATGAGGATCAGTTCCTCCAAATCCGAGGCCATGGTCTTGAGCCGGAAAAGGGTAGCATGCCCTCTCCGGGTCGGGGAGGAGGTCCTGCCCCAAGTGGAGGAGTTTAAGTATCTCGGGATCTTGTTCACGAATGAGGGAAAACTGGAGCGTGAGATCGATAGGCGGATAGGTGCAGCATCCGCAGTGAAGCGGGCGCTGTACCGGTCTGTCGTGGTGAAGAGAGAGCTGAGTCGAAAGGCAAAGCTCTCAATTTACCGATCGATCTACGTTCCCACCCTCATCTATGGTCATGAGCTTTGGGTTGTGACCGAAAGAACGAGATCTCGGATACAAGCGGCTGAAATGAGTTTTCTCCGCAGGGTGTCTGGACTCTCCCTTAGAGATAGGGTGAGAAGCTCAGTCATCCGGGAGGGACTCGGAGTAGAGCCGCTGCTTCTCCACATCGAGAGGAGCCAGTTGAGGTGGCTCGGGCATCTGGTTAGGATGCCTCCTGGACGCCTCCCTGGTGAGGTGTTCCGGGCATGTCCCACCGGGAGGAGGCCCAGAGGAAGACCCAGGACACGCTGGAGGGACTATGTTTCTCGGCTGGCCTGGGAACGCCTTGGGATTCCCCCAGAGGAGCTGCTCCAAGTGGCTGGGGAGAGGGAAGTCTGGGCCTCCCTACTTAGGCTGCTACCCCCGCGACCCGACCCCGGATAAGCGGAAGAAGATGGATGGATGGAACCTCACCAGAGGACTTTTGTGGCATTTTATTGTACTTTGTACAGTATATCTGAGACACACATAAAAAAGTATTGTACAAATATTTTTCCTGCTGCCACACTAATAAAAGTCAATACAATGAATCTAAAGATATGAAGAGACTATAACAAACACACAAAAGAGGCTCCTTCACCCAGATCTTTCATTGCTGACTATTTTTGCAGGGACAAACATTAGACCAATGCAATGAGGACGAAATAGAACTCGTTACAGTGCATAAAAGAATCTTTAAAAAAACTGTACAGCCATACTTAATGTGTTGCAGGTATCTTCCTTTCTCTTGTAAACACAAGGTGACCTTCAAATCCCCACAAACACATCCAGTGGTTTTTAAAGGCACATGCACTCTCCCTGAACTCAAACACATGCTCTCAGCCACATTTATCTTACTCTGTACGTGGCCCTGTGTTAGATTATTAGATTAGCCCATTAATGGCCCTGATCACTCACATATCATCATCTTTTTTCAACACAATTCAGTTTGTACCTAATCCATACACTTCTTTGCTTTGATATCTGTACTTCCACCATTTTAATGCAGATGAAACAGTCAAGTTCTTTGTAAGTATTGTCTAAAAGAAACATCTTGTCTTCTAACAGAGAACTAAACAAATAGAAATGGGACAACAATCTTGATGAATGTTAGGAGTGTGTGAATGCTCGCTTTGGTTTCTCCTTCAGATGCGTCCCAGTTTGTGTTGCTGAACTTGATTAGCCCAGCCAACATGTCGTGCCAACAATGAAGCGTAGAGGTGAGAGCGTGACGTAACAGAGGTGCATCACTGTGAGGGGTGTGAGAAAGATGATATTTTTAGATGGCACTGTGGAAGCCTGTGGGTACTCAAAAATAGTGACTGAGAAAATGATGCCCAGTCTCCACCTGCTCTGCTGTGCTTAAAATAAAAATTAAAATACAAAAGTCTCAGCCAAGTTTCCGAAGCTAAGTTTGTTTCCTAACTGAAATCCCAAAATGGCACTTTTAAGGTGTTTCAAAGAGAAAATGGGACAATCCCCTCCAGCATAGAATATTTATGCATATAATTAATTGAGAAAAAGAGGTTTTTAATCCCCATAAAGAATTAATAACTGATCTTTGTTCTTTTTGCAGGTAATCTAAACTGATAGCTTGAACTTTAGAAGCTATTTATTGTAGCCGCATTGTGGTTAAAGCAGTTATGGAAGCACACGTTAAAAGGATGCAGAAAATGGTTATCGTTATATCAGATTCACATCCGTGTTAACCTTATAGTTTTGTTAGCAGCCAAGTGAGGGAACATTTTTAAAACAAGGTGAAAAACACAAATAAAAGAAACAGCAGCTGAATTTTGTAAATTTAGATCTACAGTAAAACATAGCTCAGGAACACCTTGAATTTGAGCACACACGTTCACTTGTAACCTGTCAACGTTTAAAAGTCAAACTTCCTGTGACCTACATTTCTCCCATTCTTCTGAACATGACATTTCAGAAACACCTTGGGGGACTTTCTTCAACTTTGGCACATATGTTTACTTTGGACAGAGAATGAAAAGATGACATTTTATATAGAAAAGGTCAACTGTGAATTTTTCATTGACACTACAAAGGGTTGCGGTCAGATATGCCACAACCCAGGGACCCCAAAAAGGCATGGATGTAAACGGCAGCTTGGCAAAAATATTAAACTGGAAAAGAGTTGAGCCAGACAAAAGATTTAAATAATATAACTCGGCAGATTAATCAGCAAAACAATTAATGATTTAGATACTCTGAGAGGAGCACTTTTAATCAAATTTGAAAGGCTCTCTTCATTTTAAACATTTATGCACAAACTACAGATAATGATTTATTTGATTTAGATATGCATATGTAAGCTAATATGCATGTTTATGTAAATTAAAAGAAATGAAACCTACTGGGATATTATAGAAATTATTAACACACATTATTTTGTTACCATCATGAATATTTGCTAATAGTACAGAGAAGGTGGCAGAAGTGAGCTGGTCTGGGAAGCACAGATCACCTCCTTCTACACTAGACTGAGGAACAGCTTGTACCCTGCAGCTGTTAGACTCGATTCCCTAACCAGAAAAATCACTGTGATGCAACTTGAATTGGTGATTTGTCACTTGATCTGTGCTGTTGATTATTTATGCTGCTGATTTTTGACCTTTAAGCTGCTGTATTGATACCCATATACTCACAACTGACTCATGTTCAGGCTGCTGTTTATTACACTGCATTGTATTACATTATTGTTGTTTAACATATGCCTTAGATCTTTGTACACATTTTCTATTTTCATACAGGTAGTCCTCGACTTACGACGGCCTCGAGTTACGACATTTCATGGTTACGACATGCATCTCCCATTAAAAAAATAAAATAATAATAATAAAAATATTTTGAAATTTTTATTTTGAAAAGCCGAGTTACGCAGTTTCCGGTTTTACGTTCTAAACGTAGCGGCGGAGAAATACTGCCCTGTACTCTCTAAAAAAGCTAAGTCTAGTCCTCTGGACATTCAAAAAACAAAACAAAACTTGTTGGAGCAAGCTGGACCGGCAGCAGCCGTGGAAAAGTAGCTGTTTTATGGACGGCGGTTTTACGACGTAAACGAATGGAGAATACAGAGGAGGGACGGAGGAAATGGCTTCACCAGCATTCCAGTAGGTTATGAACTCTTTTTTCCCTTCATTATGGCTCCCAAATGTATGTGTTTTTGGATAATTATGTAGGGTACTGTGTTAGGATAGGCTAAAGGCCGAGATACACTGATGCAGACTCCGTATACGCGCGTATACGGACGTATACGCGCGTATACGGAGCCGCTGCCACACTCGGCTTTCGTTCTCGCGTGGATTCTCGTGTTTTCGCTCCAAATTCTGACGTCATTTCCTCCGTACCGTCACTGCCGATCGTCACTTCCGCTAGTTTTTCGCTCCAAACGCTCGCGTTCTCCTTGTTGTTACATGAGCAGCTGAGCACGGAGTGCTTTTCCTGCAGCCCACAGCCCACCACAGCCCACCAGGGAATATATAAAACATCGCGCACCCAGGTAGGACCTGAATTCATTCATTTCATTCATCGAGTGAACGGAGGAAGAAGCGGTTACTTGACTTTAGGCAAAAAAACAAAAGAAAAGGCCCGATCAGCGATAAAAAAGAGGAATTTAAAACAGTCCGGCGCCGGGGAAGGTAGGTCAGACACCGCGCATCGCGTATGCGAATCGCGTATGCGTAGTAAAAAAATACCTTTGCGCGTACTTGCCCTGAGGGGCTACGCGGGGCTACGCTGCGTACGGGGCGTACGTACGCTGCGTATTGGCGTATCGTGAATACGCGCGAGTGTATCTCGGGCTTTAAGTGCTTGGTAAAATACAGTACTGTACGTATAAGGTGCAGTTTGGACGTATGTTCCGACTTACGTCGAAATTTGCTTTACGACGCTGCGCAGGAACGGATCTCCGTCGTAAGTCGCGGACTACCTGTACTTTATATTTTTGCTATTTTGGGGTGTAACTGGGACCTTGAATACACAGTTTCATTCCACCTCATGTACCACATGTGATGCGAATGACTTGACCTTGAGATGAAACATATGACTATAGAAACTAAGAAATGAAATGAACTTAAACAAATCAAAGTTCATGCTCAATAATCCAGGTAATAAATCCAACAAAGTTAAGTCAGGTCCTCTGGACGGTTTCTTTGGGTTGAAATGTTTCATCTCTCATCCAAGAGACTTTTTCAGTCCAATGAGCCACAACAAACTCAGTCTTTTAAGCAGCACTCTCACAAAGTGGGCCAACCAGTTTGGTGGTGATGAGCTGATTTCTGGAATCTGCCCTATCTCCCGCCAACTCATCATAGGCAGCCATGGCCAAAGGGGTTCAAAACATATGGCTGCTACTTAAAATACTAAGTTCGTTGTGGCTCCTTGGACTGAATAAGTCTCTTGGTTGAGAGATGAAGCGTTTTAACACTATAAGAAACCATCCAGAAGACCTGACTTTATTTTGTTGAACTTAAACAAAGTTGCATAAATTTAATGAAAAATACGTAACTCCTTGTTTAAATAAGTTATTTTGACACAAACAGGTTCAGTTTGATCCCAAATGACGAGATTTATGACTACAACGTGTGAATCATGGCTGGAACCATAAAACTTGCCACAACTTTATTTTTATAATACATATAAGTAGAACAGCAAAGTAGCAACATAAAAGTTTAGTCTCCTGTAAACTGACTTATTTTAGCCTCTTTAAATTGTTACAGCTTGACCATTAGTTTGCAAAAGTGCTGCTTGAGTTCGAGACTTGCATGAAGATTTAGTGTTCATCTGTCTGCGTTCGTTGTGCGTACTTGCCTTAGTTGGCCAGCTAAGTGCGTTGGCTCAATCACCACGTACTGTAAACTGTAAAAATGTTCTGCCAAGTTATCTTGTTATATCTCAGCTGTTGTTGTCTTTTGCAGGTCCAATTACAGCAGCCAGTCTGGAACGACCGGGGGAGTCTGCAGCGATTCAAATGACCCGCAGCTGCCTATAAAGCAGATGCTTGGCACAGATACGAGGAGCTGATAGATGGATGCATCCAGCTGTTTAAAGAATGGAGAAATCTGTTGTTGTTTTACAATGACACATTCCAAACACACACACACACACACACACACACACACACAAAGTCCAATAAACACACTTTTCATGGATGTTTCTTCAGTGAGAGCTAATCCTTTGCCGCTGCCAGTCGTGCTTTCATCTCATCCGGAAAGCTCCTTACACCAGCAAAAGCTCATCCTTGGTGCGACAGAATACATATACGACACACACATGCACACACTCAGTGTAACGCTGGACGGAAGACCGTGTGACACAATCAGCGTCTGGTTCATCTCATGAATCACCCAGAAAAATTAAGGAAACCAACATTTTGCTTACACGGAACTTCACCTGATCATCTAAAAGACATTGGGCCTCATGCACAAACCGTTCGTACGCACAGATATGTGCTTATACTGTTCGTACGAGTGATTTAGGATCATTTGTGTCATCCAACAATGTTTTCGTATCCTACGAATTTATTCAGATACGAACAGAATTTACGAGTGGTCCGGAGCTGTCGTATAATTTAGGAGCGTGAGTCTGCTGTCATCCAGACGGATCTTCTCCACGAATAACGTCATATGTCGTTATTTAGAAAATATTTAGAGTTTAAAAAAATCACGCACCATAATTATTCTTGACAATAGGTTATTCTGTTTGAATTAGAATTATAATTTTAAGTTTAATTTGTCTGGTGTGTCGCGCAGGCTTCAGTGAGTCGTGCGCTCCGCATCAAAGCCGCTCCTCATATTAACACCCAGGTACATAAAATCCCCATACACCGCCGCAGAACAAGTACGAATTAAGACTGATCTTGTGCCAAACACCATCGGAGCAATAGATTATTATATCTGATTCGAAATATAACCTGCAGAATGTGATGGTTGCGCGCTGACCAGGAGGTGCGCGCATCATTTGTGCTGCAAAACATGTTGGCACGCGTCTTGCAGCGTGGCATTTACAGTATTGTCCATCATCTCGCAGACTGACCACCACCTGTCCGTGCTGCGGCGAGACGTTTGTTTGAAGCCATTTTCAGATCAAACCATTCATTCTTGATTTCTGATACTGTACGACCCACGGGACACACAGCATGCACTACAATATTAATATGAAGTTAACTGTAGTTTAGAGACATTTTAAAATGCTTCTGTTGAAAAACACATCCGACACTTGCGGGGGGTGGGGGGGTAGCGGTGCGCCACAGCTCTTCTGAATAAGTGAAACTATAATGTAACACAGTACACTAAAATTAGAGATATTTGACCATCCGACACTTGCGGGGGGGGGGGGCAGCGGTGCGCCACAGCTCTTCTGAATAAGTGAAACTACACAGTTGTTTACAAACTTTACACTAACATTAAAGATATTTGACCATCCGACACCTGCAGGGGGGGTGGGGGGGTAGCCACAGCGCGACTGAGAGCAGATCTCCGAACGCGTGAAGTTCCTCATTTTACTTCATGAGTTTGAATGAATGGACACTTCCTGCTGTCAGAAGGCAGGAAGCGTGGCCTTATATGGTGTTTTGAGGGGTGGAAATTATGTAAATTACATTCACGCGAGCACGCGCAGGTGAGTAGAACAGGTGGAATTCATCACCTTTAAGCAGCCCGTTTACACGCTTTTCCTGTGGATAGAAGAGTTTGTTGGTTCTGACGTGGCATGTTCGTACGAACGCTTCGTACGAACAAAAGTAGGAGAAATTTAGGATTAGAATAAGAACATTTTCGTGCATGAGGCCCAATCTTGCACCATATTCATCCACCCGGTCTCTACGATCACAGAACAGTCATCTCCCTCACATTCCGAGAACCAAATTAAGGACCATGGGAGACCGGGCATTCTATGTGGCTGCCCCCCGCCTATGGAACTCCCTCCCTGACTACCTGAGAGCTCCACAGTCACTGGTTGACTTTAAACAAGGCTTAAAGACCTTTCTTTTTAAACAAGCTTACTCTGCCTCCTCATGATTTTATCTTTGATCTTAGTTGATATTATTATTGATTTTACTTGTATTATCATTTGTTTTATTTTTGATTTTGTTGCACTTTGTAGCACTTTGAGATTTTTGTTAATGAAAAGTGCGTTATAAATTAAATTCATTATTATTATTATTATTATTTTGACCTCATATGCACACTGAAGGCACTAAATGAAGAATTTAAAGAAAGAAATGAATGTTCGTACACAAACCATGTTTCAGGCAGCCTGAATCTCACAAATAAATAAATAATCCATTCACTAGTACTTTTTTCCTAAACTTGCAATGCCTCTGAGGATACTTACTTTTTTTTTTTTTATGTACGTATGAGTCTCTTGTTATGCAGTAAATTGGCACATTATGATTATTTATGTCATTCCCTTTGTACATCACTATATTGTAAAGGCTCGAATGTGAAACATGGAGGAAAGAGAAGGAGACGGCAGAGTCTAAGAAGTATCTTACGGTGGTTTCAAACACATTCATAGACCAGTAATATGTTCCACCTGAGTGACTGAGTGAAGACAGAGGAAGTGAGGTTGATGAGCTGGAACTTTTGGTGTTGTTCTGTTTCCCAGCGGATCGATAACAGCAGTGCAATAGACCTGGCCAACACTTGTTTTCACTATGAGCGTTCACGTTCATAGCCTTTTAGATGATATTTTGTATTTTCTAAGAGTTCGGGAGCTGTCACACTTTTTAAATTGCTTTCGCTTTAAAGGCTCTCCCTTGGCACCACACTGTTAAAAGTGAGGGATTTTCATTTTTGAATATGGTCGTTTTAAAAGCGCTTTGCAGCTCGGTGTGGTTACAACAGCTCTTCTGGTTCATACCACTTCCTCTGTCTTATGAAGGAGTTGATAGACTTCCTCCTCCAATCTGCACGTTCCCAGTAAATCTCTGGTACCTCTGCTCCAGTCTCTCCATCTTAAAGCTCTGCAGCTGTCAGCAAAACTGCACTCACCTCATTGTCCACTTCAAATCTCCTCCATCTCCCTGGCTCCAGTTTTCAGTTCAGTATAGAGGATTTAAGGTTAACTGCGGGTGTGTTTCACTCTTTAACTTTATCTTTCCTCAATACATCCTGTGTTAATGCCATTCTCTGTGCCAGTAGAGTTCATACCCTAATTTTATCTAGACTGCTGCCATTGCTGAACCTTTTTTTCTTCTTCTCTAAAGTGATGTCTCTTTCCGTCTCCCTGCATCCCTTGTCTCATCTGTCACTTGCTGTCAGTGGTAGATGCATCTATTTGTCTTGCTTACGCTCTCATTCTCTGACATAAACATGACTCTTTCAGAGTGTGTGCTCTCTTTTCCGCTTTGCAACAATAAAACTGACAAAGGAGAGTTATGAAGCACAATTTTTTTCCTCTTGTGATGTACCGTCTCCATGTAGATTCTATTATGCAACTCAAAAATCTGTCTTTTCAGGAATTTAGCACATGCTTGTGCTGGCTAAGGAGAGTTTTGAGTTTTCTTTGTTGTTGTTCAACAAGCTGCTTGGTAACAATTTATAGAGGCTGATTTCTGTCGCCATTCGTGATATTTATCCTCTTCTTTTCGAACAACACCTCTTCCCAAACAGCTGCCTCATTAATATATCTCATGCTGTGGTCGCATCAGTTTACTTGTTGGTCATTCAACATGTATTCTAATATCCAGTCCATTATATGAAGAACGAATTCAGAATCAGCTGATGATAAGGACGATGATAAATTGAGGTTGTGGTTGGTGGCCATTGTCATATTAGCAGATACTCTGTTGAATCATGTTCGGCATCACCTAGAAGGATGTTAATTGGTGTGTTCAAAGTTAATGAAATAAGTTCCTATGACTACAGGAGATTTTTATTTTTTTTATTTTGTAGCTGCTAAATTGAAGCCTGGTCCAGCAAAGATTGTTTTGTTAGAATCCTATTTGCTACAACATCTAGTTATGTCACTGTTTTCAAATACTAATAAAGGAAGTTCGACAATGACAAAATAAAAATAATAAAAACAAATACCGTATTTTTTGGACTATAAGGTTTACCGGATTATAAGGCACAATATCAATGAATGGGTCTGTTTTCCTACATAAGGCACATTGGATTATAAGACGCATTAAGCGAAACAAAACATTCAGATAAGTCAAATTTTATTCAATTCATTCACAATAATCACATAAAATTGGTTTGAGGTCAGTGCAACCAGAGTTAATACATAAGGTGCACCTGATTTTAAGGCTCACTGTTGGTTTTTAAGAAAATTAAATGATTTTAAGTGTGCCTTATAATCCAAAAATTATGATAAAATAAATAGCACATTGAGATTTTAATAGCACTTTGAGATTTTTATTAATGAAAAGTGCAGTATAAATTGAATTTATTATTATTATTATTATTATTATTATTATTATTATTATTATTATTATTATTATTATTATTATTATTATTATTATTATTATTATTATTATTAAATGCCTAATTGATATGCCCTTGAAAATGTGTTTTATATCACAACTTTTAGTCCTTTCTTAATTATACACTACTTGGACAGCCTTTGTCTGTGGCATGAACAAGCAACACTAGATGGTAAAGAAAAAAGTAAAATGTGTTCCACGCAAAGAATCTGCACTTTTTTTTTTAATTAATCAAGAATTAACATAAATTGATTGGCTGTTTATTTCAAAACAGCCAATCACCTATGAATGTAAGATATAAAATTTCACAAAAATAACCTGTTCAAGTTCCTAAATTTCTTCTTGTTTTTGTATATAGCTTTTTTGGAATGCCATCATTTTTTTACATCCTTGCCGCATTTGTTTCTTTGTGTGAAGTTCTAAATATAAATTCCCCATCTGAGTTTTTGCAACAAGAATTTGGCTTCACTTCCTGTTGCTTCAATCGCATCCTTTCTATCCTTATTGTTATTACTGCTGCTTTTCTCACTGCACCAACCTGATACTTGTTTGCTTGAGTTTGCTGTATGAACCCCAGCTTCAGGGTTATTGAATACAGAAAGTTGTCTTGCCTCAACTCAAAAACAAAAGACATCAAGAAAAAAAGAAAAGAAAAAGAAAGCATCAACCACAGTGTTATATCCTCAAGCACCCTTTCATCTGACAAAGACTGTTCATAACATCCCTCATGTCCATTCCATTGCATTCAATGCAAAGGGACAGCAAACAAGCATGTAGACATACATCACAACACACCACAACACGTCTGCAAGCATGCTCACAGCCATCTCATGGTAAATGCATGAATTATAACTGCTCTGTGTCACATTATCTTCCTGCTGGTGGTGATAAGTTCCATTGCATACTACAAGATGTTACAATTTAGATACGTTGTTCAGCAGGCTCAGCTTATATCTAAATTTTGCTTCGGTGAAATCTTTCTATGTGTTGTTACTGAACACACACCTGGCAGGAATAAAAAATATAGAGCTAGGCTGGAGCAGAATAAAGTACAGTAATGGACACCTGATTTATTTATTTTAGGTTTGCTTAGCTCTGAGTTGATGTTTATTACAAATGATGCAGAAAAACTGGTTCATGCATTTATCACATCTAGGTTGGACTATTGCATTGGTTTATTATCTGTGTGTCCATAAGTTTCTTTAGAAAGTCTTCAGTTGATCCAAAATGCTGCTGCCAGAATCATAACTGGACTTAGTGGTAGAGATCATATCTCTCCAGTTTTGCTCCCTGTCAAACTATACATAATTCACAATCTTACGTTGAACCTACAAAGCTCTCAACAACCTAGCTCCATCTTAATCATATTGTTTCATAGTTTACTAACAGAATACTTTGCTCTCAGACTGCAGGCTTACTTGTGGTTCCAGAGTTTCCAAAAACAGAATGGGAGGAAGATCTTTCAGTTATCAGGCTCATCTCTTGTGAAACCACTTTCCAGTTTCTGTCCGTGAGGCTGACGCATTGTCTACCTTTAAGATTAGGCTTAAGTCTTCCCTTTTTCATAAATCCTATACTTAGGGTTGGTTTGGGTTTCCTGAGCTCTCCCTTAGTTATGCTGCTATAGGCTTAGACTGCTGGAGGACAACCTGACCACATTTCTTCAACATGCCACTGTCTTTACTTACTCTACTCAACCTGTTTTATATTTGTGATTATCTTTTCTTATCCTAGACATGTTTTTTTTTTGTCTTTCAGGTACACCTGCACCTACATCTGGACCTTCTGTGTTTGTTTCTTGTTCCTGTTCCTCTCAAACCCATCTGGTTGGAGCAGATGGCTGCTTGTCCTGAGCCTGGTTCTCTATTTTTTGCAGATGATGTGGTCCTACTGGCTTCATCAGCTCGTGATCTACAGCTTTCGCTGGAGCGGTTTGCAGCCGAGTGTGACGCGGCCGGGATGAGGATCAGTTCCACCAAATCCGAGGCCATGGTCTTGAGCCAGAAAAGGGTAGAGTGCCCTCTCCGGGTCGGGGAGGAGGTCCTGCCCCAAGTGGAGGAGTTTAAGTATCTTGGGGTCTTGTTCACGAATGAGGGAAAACTGGAGCGTGAGATCGATAGGCGGATAGGTGCAGCGTCCGCAGTGAAGCGGGTGCTGTACCGGTCTGTCGTGGTGAAGAGAGAGCTGAGTCAAAAGGCAAAGCTCTCAATTTACCGATCGATCTACGTTCCCACCCTCATCTATGGTCATGAGCTTTGGGTTGTGACCGAAAGAACGAGATCTCGGATACAAGCGGCTGAAATGAGTTTTCTCTGCAGGGTGTCTGGACTCTCCCTTAGAGATAGGGTGAGAAGCTCAGTCATCCGGGAGGGACTCAGAGTAGAGCCGCTGCTTCTCCACATCGAGAGGAGCCAGTTGAGGTGGCTCGGGCATCTGGTTAGGATGCCTCCTGGACGCCTCCCTGGTGAGGTGTTCCGGGCATGTCCCACCGGGAGGAGACCCAGAGGAAGACCCAGGACGCGCTGGAGGGACTATGTTTCTCGGCTGGCCTGGGAACACCTTGGGATTCCCCCGGAGGAGCTGCTCCAAGTGGCTGGGGAGAGGGAAGTCTGGGCCTCCCTACTTAGGCTGCTACCCCCGCGACCCGACCCCGGATAAGCGGATGAGAATGGATGGATGGATGGATGGATGGAGGTGTTGCCTTAAATACCGGTTGGTAGTTGTACTTTTTGTCTCCCTCACCTTTCAACTCTTCCAAAAATTCAAACCATGGAGTCGATGAGGCAATCAAGAAATTCAGCAGTTCATTGCTATGGCTCAACAAAAAGTTCAGGGAACTTTCTTGAATTGGAAATCGTGGTCAGAAGAAAAGCAGTTTTAAGTTAGGCCCTTTACCTGCTTCATAATTTTTTTTTTCTTCTTCTTTCGACAGCTCCCTTGCTCAGGGGTCGCCACAGTGAACTGACTCACATGAAGACTTGGCAGTTGTTTTTATGCCAGATTCTCTTCCTGATGCAACCACAGACCACCCAGCTACCATATGAGGAGCAGAAAGCTGCCATCTTGGGCACCCAGAGGAGCAGATGGTGGGCGTTAAGGGCCTTGCTCAAGGGCCTAGGGTGGGACAAATGAGGGTGGGGACAGGTGTGGGTGTTTAATGTTTTTCACCTACATTTTGATGTTGTCGGTCAGGGGAGTTGAACCAGTGACCTTCCAATCACAGGCCCACCTTCTCTAACCTCTTTGCCACCACTCTGTATTGTTTTGAAATAATTCACATCACCCACCATGTTGCATGTCTGTAGTTTAAACAAAGATGTGGCGTGATCGGTTTGCCTTCAGGCTATGTAGTGGGGATGAGTCTCAGCTGTTACCATAAGTTCAGCCTAATATTTATAAAACTGATTGAGTTACAGCATTTTTTGTGTTTGCTAAGTCAAAGTCAAAGTCAAAGTCAACTTTATTGTCAGATCTGCAATATGTACTGTACAGGACATACACAGGACCGAAATTGCGTTTAAGGTCGATTATGTGGCGACCATCTTGAATTCATTAATTCAAGTTTATTTGATCAAGGACAGCACGATAATACATGATAAAAATGAAGCAACAGTTGTTTTGTATGAAGGTTTTCTAGCCGCAGGCTAATTTGCAAACCCAGTCCTTGGT
>JBBPBX010002108.1:21515-38265 GCA_038048925.1 Garcialebias charrua | reverse complement strand
GTGTGTGGATGGACGATGATATCTAACGTGACACTTTTAAAGCCTTTGAGCCACTGTAGGCGGCAACATGATTCATGCTTTTAAAATGATTGGCTTCGTGAGATGATGGTTTGTGTCATGGCACCTGGAGCACGCAGTGATCAGTGCAGCTTTGGCTCTCAGAGGATTTGCATGTGCTTGGCGACGGCTGTGTAATGTTTGCCACGAGTGCATAAAACTTGTTTTACGAGCGCTGCTGCACAAGGATGTTCGATGGTATCACGCAGAAAAAACAAAAGGAAAAAAAGCACTTTTTGTGCCAAATACTATTTATTTCTTTTATAAACCCCTCTGGCAGAGATTTGTATGAATGCATGCAAATCTATGCCTTCTTGCTGCTGAATTTGTGCATGAAAGTGTTTGTGTGGGAGATGGAGAGAAATAAATGGTGTGAGAAAGACGTAGAAATGAACGCCCAGGACTCACCATGACAACTATTTTTGATGTCAGCTTTAGCAATGAACACAAATACAATTTTTTTTTCTACTTTTGACCCATTTATTTGTTGCTTTGTGTGGAACTCATGCTCCAACTTTGAGCATAAATACTGCAATGGTGTTATAGAAGTCTGATATTTTTACACCGTGCAGGGTTTTAACAGCTAAGTAAGATATGCAATTCCAACAGATGTTCAATTGTTGATGCAATGTGAGCAGACTGTAAACTCTGACAGCCAACATGGAAAGTTCAGACTGTAAAAATAAAATATGTGTCAAAGTTTGAACTCAGATTGCAGCTCTGTAAACACAGGGATAAAATAATTTGTTTGACTTATTGGATGATCATTGAAGATGATATGTATGTGGTTTTAGTGTTAGGAATGTTTTATATTGTCTAGTTTCCAGTATTGCTTTCATAATGTACCGTAGTTTGACATTTTGCATTTCTGGATTTTCATTTAGTTGCCTGTTGTGTGCCCCTGTTTATCTAACTTACACTGATTCATGTTATCCTTATCCATTGTTCTCTGCTTCTATGTAACTAACCTACATCACCCAATCAGTTCTTTAAGCTTATACTGTATATTAATTTGTTTTCCTTTAATGTGAGCCTATTTTTTGTTGTACAAACTCAGATTTCAAGTTTTGCATTTGCTGCAGCATCACAATTTTGTTTATGGGAATCAAAATCCACTTATTTTCAAGACTGTCTCTAATCTAGTCTAGTCCTACTATGCTTCCATCTAAAAAGTCACTGTAACAAATTTAAACAGTGTTTGCTGAGCTCATACTGTGACAGTATGTTATATTTCCAAACAAAGTCAAAGAGAGATTTAGTCCATTGCTTTCATGCGGTGTATCAAATTAAGAAGTTTGGAGGTGTTTCAGACCTGTTGCTACAAATGTTTTTTTTTTTTAGCAATCAAATTACATTTAATAGTGCTAAATACAGTAACCTAAATACAGCGACCTCCTCAGCAGGAAGGCCACTGGATCAAATCTTGGCTGGTGGGTGCCATTCTGCATGGGGTTTGCATGTTCTCTCTGTGCATGCATGGGTTTTTTCCGGGTACAGTACTCTGATTTTGTCCCACAGACCAAAAACATGCATGTTAGGCTGATTGGTAACTCTAAAGGGCGAGATACACTCGAGCGTCCTCACGATACGCCAATACGCAGCGTACGTACGCCCCGTACGCAGCGTAGCCCCGCGTAGCCCCTCAGGGCAAGTACGCGCAAAGGTATTTTTTTACTACGCATACGCGATCCGCGTGCGCGATACGCGGTGTCTGACCATAAACTTCCCGGCGCCGGACTGTTTTGTATGTTACACAAATGAAATAAATTCCCCTTCTTTATCGCTGATCGGGCCTTTTCTTTTGTTTTTTTGCCTAAAGTCAAGTAACCGCTTCTTCCTCCGTTCACTCGATGATTGAAATGAATGAATTCAGGTCCTACCTTGGTGCGCGATGTTTTAATATCCCCTGGTGGGCTGTGTGCTGCAGGAAAAGCGCTCCCTGTTATTATTTTTATTTCTGAGAGAACTTTTTATAACATATATAGTAGAAACAGCGCATCAGAACACCGCAGAAGTCTGAGCGAGCTGCTCATGTTAAAGGTTTCACTTTCAACTAGGTTTCACATTCAGCTGACTGAGCGCTGTCAATCAATTCAGTAGGCGTGTCAGCAAGTGACCAATCAGCGTGCTCAGTTGTCCCCTTCGTGTGCAGCAGCTCATATTACAACAAGGAGAACGTCTGAGCTGAAGTCAGCTGAAGTGAAGCAGCCGCTCCGTATACGCGCGTATACGCGCGTATACGCGCGTATACGGAGTCTGCTTCACTGTATCTCGGCCTTTAATTGTCCCTAGGTGTGAGTGAGAAAGTGAATAGTTGTTTGTCTTGTTTGCCTCTATGTGTCTCTGTGATTGACTTATGACCTGTCAAGGATGTATGACGCCTCTCCCACAGTGACTGCTGGTATGGGCACCAGTGACCCCTGCGACTCACAAAGGAAGAAGCGGGTAAAGATACTGAATGGATTGATGGAAGATGTTAAATACGTTTAAATTGCAGTATACACATAGAAAAAACATGCACGTTAGGTTGATTGGTGACTCTAAATTGACCCTAGGTGTGAGTGTGAGAGTGGATGGTTGTTTGGTGTGAGTGAGACAGGTCCCTCTTGTAAATGAGTCCCCATGACTCCTCTCACTAGGGTCCTCAAGGGGTCATGGGAGTTTGCCCCTCCGGTCTGTATGTGTTTTATGGACTTGCAGAAGGCATTCGACCATGTTCCTCAGGGTACACTGTGGGGGGTGCTCCCTGAGTATGGGATTGGGGGGTCATTGCTATGGGCTGTTCAGTCTCTATAGAATCAGTGCAAGAGTTGGTTTGCATTGCCGGTAGTAAGTTGGACCCCTTCAGGGTGGGAGTTGGACACTTTCAGGTTGCCAGGGCTGTCATCAATTCTGTTTATAAAAGGTGGCTATGGCTGAGTGGTTAGAGAAGTCGTCCTCCAATGCAAGAGTTGGGAGTTTGATTCCACCAGCAATCAGATGCCAAAGTGTCCCTGGGCAAGACACTGAACCCCTCATTACCTCCAATGTGTATCCCTTTGGTGTATGAATATGATAAAGCACTGATTATTCTCTATACAGTATAGATATAATAGAGTGCTGTATGAATGTGTAAATGAGGACACAGATTGTGTTGTAAAGCACTTTGAACATCTTGATCTGATAGAAAGGCGCTATTTAAGTACAGTCCATTTACCGTAACTTTTGTGGACAGTATTTCTTGGTGCAGCCGGGGGTGGAGGGATTACAGTTCAGTGGCCTCCGGAATCCATCTATACTCCTTTCAGATGATGTGGTCCTAGGCGTCATCATGCTGTGAACTTCAGCTCTCACTGGTGTGGTTTGCAGCAGAGTGTGAAGTGGATGGGACGAGTATCAGCACCTCCAAATCTGAGGCCATGATCCTCAACCAAAAAGGTGTGGATTACTCTCTTCAGATTGAGGATGAGGGTCTGCCTCTGTCAGGTTCTGCTGTCATGGAAGGAGTTGAACCCAAATGCAGGAGGATCACAGGAGGCGTAGGAAAAATCTAAAAGTATTTATTTAACAAACACCAAAACAAAGGCTGGTAGGGCAACAAAACTATTAAACTAAACTAAACTGGACTAAACAAAACTGAACTAAACTGGAGAGGTACTCACTAATACTTTGGGAAACACGAAGGAAGGACAGAACACGACACTATGGGAGAACATGGGAGGACAATCCTGAGATCAAGACAAGACTGAGAGGAAATGAATATATACACACAACACTGATTATACATGACATCCACCTGTGGTGAATAATACAAGACACAGGTGAGACAGGGGTAGGAACATAGAAAGCTGAATGAAACATAAGCAAACAGAACACAGAAAGCTGGATTAAACAACCACAGAAAACTGAATTAACAGAAGAGGCAAAGAACTAGATTAAACACAAGAGAAGGCTAAACTAAACACAAACAGACAGAACACAGAAACACTAGACAACTAGGAGACAGACTATAACATAACCTCCCCTTCAAGGGACGGCACTTGACGTCCCTTAGACCCAAACACACAAAAAACATAGAATGGGTGGGAGGGCGGGGGAAACACAAGGACGGAGGGCAAGAACAATCTAAACAAAAACCGACAAGGCTAGACCTGGGATCAAGAAAACAAAAACTCAACATAAAAACCTATGAATGGCCATGGGTAACGTTCAACACAGGAGGCTGGTCGGGCGGACGGCCAGGAGGCCGTCCATGATGCTGAGGCTGGTCGGGCAGGCGGCCGGGAGGCCATCCATCACGCTGAGGCTGGTCGAGCGGCCGTGAGGCCATCCATCACGCTGAAGCAGCTGGCCGGGCGGCCGTCCAACACAAGGGAACAAGTCAGGGGAGCGGCCGGGAGGCCGTCCAGCACAAGGAAGTAAGTAAGGGGGCGGCCAGAAGGCCGTCCAGCACGAGGAAGTAAGTCTGAGGGGCATCCGACAGGCCGTCCAGCACAAGAAACACGAAGAGTTAGTTCAGGGAGACGGCCGGGAGGCCGTCCAACACAAGGAATTTGTCTGAGAATCTCGGGGCCCGTAGCAGGCAACCTAGAGAGCTGAAGCAGATAATGCGAGGAGCTAAGGAGTCTCTGCACCAGGTAACGTGGAGACAGCGGCTGCAGGGGCTACTGGCGAGCCGTTGGCGTGGAGGACTGAAGAACCTCTACTACAGGCGGCGAAGAATGCCAAGGGACCTTTGCAGCGGGTGGTGAGAAGGACGGTGGAACCAGTGGTGTAGTCTACATTTTTGTAGTGGGTATACCGTGCTTAGAAACCAAAGTACACTGGTTAGTAAAGTGTAACCGTCAATTTATTTTGATTTTAAGCATATTGAACAGTTCCAAATTTCTCTGATGCTTATATTTGAATAAATGAACAACAAACTTTGTACAACAGCTGGCTTTGTATTAAAAACATGTTATATAATTTATAAAACAGTATCAAAGAAAAGCATTGCACACCAATAGATTGTTACAGAAGTGTTTAACTGTCGTTTAACGTATCAATGACATGTACCTAATGGTATGTCATGTACCATTGGGCACTTTTAAGTGGGTATACTGAAATTCTTAAGTTTTTCTAGTGGGTATACTCCATATACCCGAGTATCACGTAGACTACACCACTGGGTGGAAACTTTTAAGCGAGCTAAGGGACCTCTGCAGCAGGAAGCGAGAGGGTTGAGGCTCCTCTAGAGACGTGGGAGCCATCAAAGGAGACGTCTTGGCATCGACGAACCGGGGACCCACCGTGGTATAGGTGGTATCTTCGGCGAAATCTTGGTGGAATCTGGTGGAATCTTCTGCGGAATCTTGGGCGGTCGAGACGGAATCTTCAGTGGTATCTTCTGCGGAAAAACCATGAGGCGAAGAGTCGGGCGCCGAAGAGGAGTCGTTGGGCGAAGAGTCAAGTGCTGAAGAGAAGCCGTCAGGCGAAGATTCGGGCGCTGAAGAGAAGTCATCGGGCGAGAAGTTGAGTATCGAGGAGTCCGGTATTGAGGAGTCGGGCGTCGAGGAGTCGGGTATCGAGGAGTCGGGCATTGAGGAGTCGTCTACAGGCGTAGAGACGTCAGCGGCACGAGGACCCTCTGTGGACGTGGAGGCGTTGGCGGCGCTGGGACCCTTTGTAGATGTATAGGCGTCGGCGGCGCTGGGACCCTCTGTCAATGTAGAGGCGTCAGCGGCGCTGGGACCCTCTGGAGACATAGAGGCATCTGCGGCGTTGGGACCCTCTGTAGAAGTAAAGGCGGTATCTTCGGTGGAATCTTCGGTGGTAGAACCAGGAGCCAAATAACCAGGAGCAGAGACTTCAGCTGCTAGGGACCAGGAGCCGGGGATGAAGGAAAGTACTGTGCCACAATAGTTGCCTTCCAACGTTCCAGCTCCTCCTCTGAACAAGTGCTGTACTGGACCTCCGGTAAACAGGGACAGCCAGGCAAAAATATGAGGTGGGGTTGGGCAGTGAGGTGCAATGCCGAGGCGAGCTGGAGATGGATGGCGTTGGGAGTCGGTGGTTCCGACCCTTCTTTGCTGCTTCTTCCTGCTGCGTCGGCGGCGCGAGCTGAGGACAGGAGCACACCAGAGATCGTCCTCCAGCTCAACGTCATCTTCAGACCATAGCAGGTGTGGCAAGCAATGTCGGCGGGGTGGAGGAAGAAGCTGGCTTAATAGCCAGGCGGCTCCCCCGGAGCTGAAACCTTTGTTCCTCCTCCTCGACCAGAAGAGGAGATGGCAGGACTTCTACCTCCGGTCTATGGTCACCTCGTCTCTGGACGGGTTCGGTCCGGAACCCCCCACACCGGATGACAGGCTTCACCTCCACTCGCTCTCATTTCTCCTTCTCTCGCTGGGCAGTCTTGTCAGCCTCACGGGCAAGAAACTCAAACAGAGATAATCATCTCACCCCTGTGTCCTGTTTGAGGTACAGCCATTCTCCTACTGGGTTCAGTTATGGTCTCAGGATTCTGTCAGGTTCTGCTGTCACGGAAGGAGTTGAACCCAAATGGGCCGAGATGGTGTAGAGGCAGGGCAGCCAGCTCAGGACCAGAAGTTCTGGGGTTCGATCCCCGGTCACGGCATACCTCGTTGTGTCCCTGGGCAAGACACTTAACCTGAGTTGCTCCCGGTAGGTCAGACAGCGCCTTGCATGGCAGTCTACCGCTACCGGTGTATGAATGTGTGTATGAATGGGTGGATGGTTGGTACTGTGAAGCGCTTTGGGGTCCCTCAAAGGGGGCTGGAAAGCGCTATTTAAGTAAGCTCCATTTACCATTTACCAAATGCAGGAGGATCACAGGAGGCATAGGAAAAATCTAAAAGTATTTATTCAACAAACACCAAAACAAAGGCTGGCAGGGCAGCAAAACTATTGAACTAAACTAAACTGGACTAAACTAAACTGAACTAAACTGGAGAGGTACTCACTAATACTCTGGGAAGCACGGAGGAAGGGCAGAACACAACACCACGGGAGGACAATCCTGAGACCAAGGCAAGACTGAGAGGAACTGAATATATACACACACAACACTGATTACACACGACATCCACCTGTGGTGATTAAGACAAGACACAGGTGAGACAGGGGCAGGAACACAGATAGCTGAATGAAACACAAGCAAACAGAACACAGAAAGCTGGATTAAACAAACACAGAAAACTGAATTAAACAGAAGAGGCAGAGAACTATATTAAACACAAGAGATGGCTAAATTAAACACAAAAAGACAGAACACAGAAACACCAGACAACTAGGAGACAGACTATAACAGCCTCAAGTGGAGGAGTTCAAGTATCTTGGGTTTTTTATTCATGAGTGAGGGAAGAATGGAGCGTGAGATTGACAGATAGATTGGTGCAGCATCTGCAGTATTATGGACTCTACCAGTCAGTTGTAGTGTAGAGGGTGCTGAGCTCTCTGTTTACCGGTCGGTCATGTCTTTGCCTCCCTGCTCAAACTGCTGCCCCCACCACCAGACTTCTAAGCAGAAGATATTGGATGGATGGATGGAAAGCAGATTACAGGACATTGAATGGGTGAGCTTCTCTTGGGGTTTAATACTAGTTGTTTTATTATTATTAGACCCACTGTGACCCCTGTAATCTATGATGCATTGTATCAATTACAGGACAAAAACTATAGCAGTTTTATGTTGCATCATATGTACCTAATAAAACACAGAGATTATAATAATTTCACTATGAAGCTGTGCAGAAAACTTGCAGCCATATCACCCAAAATGAATTTACAGATTCAAGTCTGAACAGCTTCTTAGAGAGTCAGTTTAGCAGTTTTTTGATTAACAACAAACATAATAAAATTAATTGACTACCGTATTTAAATTTTGAAACAAAAACAAATATGAGGCTTGCTCTTTATTTCAGACCGGTTTATATTCAATATTTAGTTTGGAATATGATTAATTGCAATGATGTTATTGAAGTGTCTGATCAAGTCTGACCTCACAAATTTTGCATCTGAGAATGCTTTAATTAAAACAATCACAACTACGTTATGCAAAGTTTCAAAATGTTTAAGGCAAAAATGGATTACATCGGCTAAACAAAAGGATATGTACCGTAAAACCTTTCTTGAATCACAGTGGCTGCTTTTGACCACCAAGCCAGCATAGCAAACAGCAGAGGATTATGTAAATTACAGCTCTTGAAAGCTGAAATGTGCACAAGGCCACATTATCTCCATGACATAATAGTAGTATTGAGAGGACATTATGCCATCAAAAGCCTGCATCTGCTGGGTGGGTTTAAAAGCCAGGCAATTTCTTTCTTTCAACAAAGGAACAAAATCCATTGACATCACATACCTAAAGGTAATTACAGGTAGTTAGCATAAAAACTGGTCAACTAAACATAAACTAACCTAGTTGTATTTCACCTGTATGTCAATGAAAACATTTGTTAGTTATTTTTTATCATGCCATGAAAAATGTAAAAAAAATGGGATATCTCAAGTAACTGACATGCACCTTGAAGGCTTGCAAGGGCATGTAAGCATGTATTACTAATGTTGTCTGGCAAATTTTAGATTTATTTTTCTCAGTGAAACTCCTCACCATTTAGTAAAGGTGGTGAGCTTTACTTTGTACATCATTAGTAATACTATAAATATATACAGTAAAGGAGTAATGACGTTTTTAAAATGAGGGTTGCTGCCAGTGCTAATTTTGTCTGTGATTAACTGGTGTGCTTTACATCAGTATGACAGCTGTGAAATGTATACCTCATTGAAAGGCATACAGTGCAAAATATTTCACAACCCACACTGCCACTGATCTTGCATTTGATCACCCACTTAACCTCCTTCCTCCTACAAAGTCACAACACCCACAACCTTCATTCGTCACTGTTGAGTTTAGGTTCGAGTTGCTGACCTGTGTTCTCTGTGTCATCCAGACTGTCTGCTAGCTGCTCCAGGAGGCGTGCCCTGGCTGCGTTCCTGCTGTGTTTCTTCCCCTCGTAGTGCTGCTGGGCCATAAGTGGGTTGTTGAACCAGGCTCCACACAGACAGCAATACTTCCCAGCCTCTCTGCCACCATTCCCACTGGTCTCCGATGAGGGCCAGGTTAAGGCAGGGGGAGGAGGTGGGCATGCCGAGGGGTCTGAGGTCAGCGGGGTGGAAGGTGAGGAATCTGAGGGATGAAGTGATAAGATAGAGCAAAGCAGGCGGTGCAGGGTAGAAGAATCAGGAAGGGAAGCGAGGGGAAGAAAAGGGAGAGTAAAGCTGGATATTAATGTCAATTCAAATGCAAATTGAGGTCTAATGAAAAAATGACAGAATGAAAATTTTTTCATAAAATTATTACATTGATATGAAAATGGGATTCATTCACAGAAAACCCCACATTCTGATTCTAACAGTCTGATGAAATCAAAAAAGGCGTTCAATACAGGATCAACTGGACTGTATTTGTTGCAGAAAACGTTTCGACTTCTGTCCAGAAGTCTTTTGACTTTTGATGAAGTCTGATGAAACCTTACGGGCTGGCCTGTTCTTACATAATGTCTAGATCAAGGTTCTGCAACCTACGGCTCTGGAGCCACATGCGGCTCTTTGGTCCCTCTGCAGTGGCTCTTTCAAGCTTTGACCAAAACTGACATAAAACTGAATTTTATAGGATTTTGTACCCACAAAAATGACTAGTTTAACAGTTTTCCTGTCAACTCCTTTGCAAATGTAGATACTAGTACTAATACACAAAGTAAACTCACTTTAACTTTATGCTTTATTCTTCAAAGTAGGATACGCAATTACCATATTTTTTGGACTATAAGGTGCACCAGATTATAAGGCTTAATATCAATGAAGGGGTCGGTTTTCATACATAAGGCACACCGGATTATAAGGCGCATTATCAAAACAAAACAGTCAGATAAGTCAAACGTTATCCAACTTGTTCATAATAACCACATACAATTGGTTTGAGGTCAGTAAGCACAACTAGAATTAACACAGAAGACTCACTTGATTATAAGGCTCACTGTCAATTTTTGAGAAAATTAAAGGATTTTAAATGTGCCTTATAGTCCAAAAAATAAGGTACTCCACAATTTTATAAAAAAAAAACATTTGTCTGCACAGTTCACTGTTTTATTTTTTTTTATTTTATTTTTTTTATTTATTGGCAAAACACAAGACGTTGGACAGATGAATGGAAGATGGGTGGAATCCAATATTTTCTTTTGTCTCAAAATGTAAAAATATCAACAAATCATTAGATTTTTTAGGTTTATAATTTCACACCTACTAGCCAGAAAAGCCCCTCAAACTTAAAATGGCAGCTGGTATTGCGGCACTTGACACGTTTAATTTAGTGAACGAAAGGGCACAAATGGCTCTTTTGATTGTAAAGGTTGCAGACCCCTGGTCTAGATGATACTCATCAAGACCGCCTGCAAATAGATCACTGTGTCATATCTGTGGAAATCAGATGCGATTCAGAAAGAGGCGCCCAGGTTTCAGTCTGGAAGAGCTGGCTTTCTGCTCTCATTTATACTACACAGCTGAACCTTTCTATTTCATCTTTTTTCAATGTCCCCTCTCTTCTTCCCTCTGAGGGAATGAAAAAAAAGGGAGATGGCAGCCTTCCAGGTGACCTGCTACTCCTGATATGACACTGGTTACCATGGTGATTGCCCATTAATAGCAAATGGGCACTGATGTGTCCACAGGACGTAGTTGTGGCTCTCGCAGTGACGACTACGTAACTGTGTGTCTCTGCGTGTGTGTGAATGTGGGTGTTTGGGTGGCTGACTGAATGTGTAATCCCATGAGAAAATGTGAGCGCACGTGGAGTCCCTGAACAGGCTGCTTGCACGCATGGGCTACATGGACCAAAAAAAATAATCATCTAGGGAGAGCGTGCGGTTGGGGGGGTGGGTGTCTATAGCTGGATTGTGTGAGAATGCTTATGATGCCAGATGGTAAGTCCAAATGTGCCAATTCACCCTCCACAATGTGTCAATAACTGTAGAGTCCTACTGACTGGCCACCTTGTTGCAAAGCCACACCTTTAGACTTGTTATATCACAAACACAAGCCCACTCTCATGTGCTTTCAAGTGAAAATGAGTCACAACGCCTTTTTCCACATCAGCCACCAGCTCCTGACTTAACAGATGAAGAGCGTGCATGAATATCTGACCAGTGGACATGAAGTGGTGATGTTTGGGAGCGAGCTTTTCTTTAGCATGTGGGCCTGTGTTGACCTAACTCAAATCCTGTGAGCTGATTGGCTGCTTTTACCTTATACCTCTGTTCACATAGTTACTGTAGCTATGGCTGTGTCTCTGCTCATCGCACCCACCACACCCACTCACTTTTTTTTTTTTTTTTGTCATGCCACTTCATCTCCTCAGTTACAAAACTCAACCCCGTCTAACACTCATTTCTTTCATTTTTTTATTAACCTGCAAGACAAGGTTATCATCAAACCTGGGGTGGGTATTGGGTGCCCATGCATGATTGAAGCTCCACCGCTCCGACAGGGATTTCTCTTCTCCATCCCTTGTTTTTGCACTATTTCTACTTTTCTGACTGTGATCTGTGCACAGTGGAGCAGAAGTAAGTGTTTTTTTTTCATAGAGAGGGGCACAGGGAGTGTGTGTATAGTAAGGAGGAAGTGGTGGTTTGAAGTATGAGTTGGGCTAAGATGTACTCAGGGGAGGAAAGCAAAGTTCAGACGAGGAAAGCAAAGTACAGCATTTTCTCTGTACCTTTCTGGCTGTTTGCCAACATACGTGAGCACTGTTTTATCTTTCTACAGTGTATGTTAGTGTCTGTCTTAACTGAGACGCAAGTGAATGCATCAGTCATTTTGACTGTGTGTGTGTGTGTTTAGCTGTCCATGTGCGCCCAAGCCTGTCAACTTGGCTGTGCATCTTTGGGTGAGCGCTAGTCTCAGAGAGCTCACAAAGGCAAGCTTTGACTTTAATCTCTCCTGAAACCCTCGTCTTCTTTCCCAGGTCACTCTTCCTCTCTTCTTGTGGTTATTTTTCTTGCATCTTTTCCTCCAGGTCCCGTGGTCATAAAACCACGGAAAGTCCACTGCAGCCGTGGTACAGAAGTGACAGTTTTTTTTTTTCCCAAAGCAGGACACAGTTTAACGAAAGTCACTCAAGGGTTTGATTGTAACGTTCGTTTTGCAGTAGTCATGAGCTTGGAGCTCTGTGAATTCTCTTTTCAATCCATTTTGTGTCCCTTTATGAACAGCTTCCACGGAGGCAACACACACAAGAAAACACTACTCAAATGGCCAAGAGCAACCGGTAGAGGCTTTTTTTGGGAAAACAAAACATTCTTTTTAGTCTGACATTTTTAAAAGAAAAATTGACACCATGCTTCTTCAAAGCATTACATCTTGAACCACTGAATAAGTAAGAGCTTTACAGAGCCTTTTCCCTTTATCCTCAGGCTGGAAGTTTTGACTGAATCATGTAAAAACTTCACGTCCAAAGGCCTTGAGCTATGAAATTTTTTGCTGCTTTTGCAAAAATCAGGATGTTTTTGTGTAGACTGAAGTAATAAACTTCACATAGCTAAATGAATTATTGCCCGCTATCAAAGACGATAATGCTTTTGCCTGTATGTGCATTCATTTGATGATAGCATTAGCAAAATAGCTCATGAACCATGGATTTTAATCAAACTTGCGAACAGTAATCATGTGTATTACATCAATAGACAGGCTGCACAGAAGACTGTCGGGAGCAGCCTTCCTTCCACCTCACCTCACTCACACTTCACGATGCAGGGGGAGGGTGCTCCGCATCATGAAGCACTCCCCTCATCCAGCCCACATTCTGTTCTATCCCCTCCCCTCAAGCAGGTGACTGAGGATCATTCAGAGCAAGAGCACCAGAAACAGTAGTTTCCTTCCTACAGCTGTCGGACTGCTGAACTCAAGCTGCACTTAATTCAGCTTCATCTGACTTTTTTTAAAAACTTTATTTATTATATATATATTTGTACTCATTTGTATTTATTTATTTGTTAATTATTAGGCTTCTTGATCTGGGACCTGATTCCGAATTTTGTACCACAAACATGCAAATGTGAGTATGACAATAATAAAATAATTGAATCCTTGAGTCCTTGAATAGCTGAATACATGTTGGGGTCAACCTGTAACATATTGACTGCCACAATAGACCTTAAAAAACACAAAAAATAACAGTCATTTTTGCTTGTACTGATCTACAATTTGGTGTGGTAGTTGCTAAGACTTATCCAACATATATTCTAAATACAAGATCTTTGACACACGCTTCAAATGTTATCAGCCATTAAATGGCCATTATTAGTTGTTATCATCCCCATATGTAGCCGTCAGACTACCCCTCCTGTACCTCCTAGTGGGTTTAAAGGTACGTTGTAGCGATGATAACAGGCTCTGTTTTTAGCTTTGTTAGTGCTAGGGATGGGGCAGATCCGATCCAGTATCGGTATTGGTATCCGATACCAGCCTTGTTTACATATCGGATTTTCAGAGTAGAGACTGCCATCTTTCCGATCCATGATACACTGCAGTTGTCTTCAAACTATGGAATGGATTTCCTGAACGGAGGCGTGTTTTATGAGCCCAGAGTAGTAAGACCCGCCTCACATTCAGGAAATCCATTTCCTAGTTTGCCCCTTGCAGCCAGGTAAAACGTGAGTAAACACAGAGAGGACTGGAGGACTGTGGCTAACGGCTAACCAACTTTTCATCTTGGCATCAGAGTCGGTCAGAGTTTATTGATTTTTGCATGTCCGCGAACATGTCTGCTGTGTGGATGTGTTTTACTCTTGAAGCACCGCAAAGCAAGACAGCAGCGACGTGTACGTGTCTGCAGAGCCGCGTGCGTGTCTGCAGAGCCGCTGTCCAGAGAGGAGGAAGCTCCGTCGCGTCATATAATACCACAAACGTGATGAAACATTTGAAAAAGACCACAGTAAAGAGCATGACGATTGTTTAGCCCGGCGGGAGAAAGACAAACGGAGCCGACAGAAATCACTTCTGGACTCGTTTCAACAGCAAGGTAAACTTCCGCTGGACAACGTGAAAGCTAAAGGGATAACCCAGAAACTGCTAAACAACTTGTCAGGAACACTGTCAGCCAACCTGTGGGGTTTGCTGGAAAAGATTGTGACTTTGCTGGAACCCTTTGAGGAGTTAACCAGAGAAATCAGCTCAGCGAGCTCCTCTGCAGCTGATGTGATCCCAGCGTCACCATTTTAAACAGCTGCTCGCTGATAACAGTGTGGACAGTGGCATCAAAACTTTGAGAAGCAGCCTCCTCCAAGCTGTCAGCAGGTGATTCCATGACATCCAAAGTGAACCCCTGTATGCTGTTGGACAGGTGAGGCATATTTTTGAATGTCTTGTAAATGTCTCCAAAGCTCTGTGGGATTATGAAAAACAAAAGGCTGAGCTGTGGCAGCCATCTTAAACTGGATGTACTTTAAAAGTCAACCAGTCGTAGAGAGCCCTTCAGTGATTATCTCTTGAAAGTTTAATCAAAATCTGTCCAGCGGGTCATGAGATATTTTGCTAACAGACGGCACCATTGATTCCAAATAAATAACGTTATAATTTTAAAGAAAGATCTTATGCATTCTACTAGTCCCTTGAATATGCTTTGGGAATGAGTCTCAGCTACTACCGCACCACATTTCATCTAGATTTTTTGTCAAATTGACTGAGTTGTAGTCAATTTTGTGTTGTTTTCAGTTGGCTGTGGCAGCCATCTTAAACTGGATGTACTTTAAAAGTCAACCAGTCGTAGAGAGCCTTTCAGTGATTATCTCTTGAAAGTTTAATCAAAATCTGTCCAGCGGGTCATGAGATATTTTGCTAACAGACGACACCATTGATTCCAAATAAATAACGTTGTAATTTTAAAGAAAGATCTTATGCATTCTACTAATCCCTTGAATATGCTTTGGGAATGAGTCTCAGCTACTACCACACAAATTTTATCTAAATTTTTTGTCAAATTGACTGAGTTGTAGTCAATTTTGTGTTGTATAAGTTCAGTTAGCTGTGGCAGCCATCTTCAATTGGATGTACTTTAAAAGTCAACCAGTCGTAGAGAGCCCTTCAGTGATTATTTCTTGAAAGTTTAAACAAAATCTGTTCAGTTGTTCATAAGATATTTTGCTAACAGACAGATGCAGAATACAAACATAATTGTTGACTTTTGGAAGCATGTGATGAAAAAGAGACTGGGTGAAAGTAACTACAGTACTTAAAAGTACCGGTAGTTAGTTACACGTTTTGTGTTAGCAGAATTTGCACAGCCAAGAGAAGATTAATCTTCTCTCTAAGTACAGTGTATACAAATACTGTATATTTATGCATGCCCAAAAAGGCAACTTGAGGTAAGTTTTATTAATGTTGGATAAGTTTCTTAGTTACAATTAAATCCTGCTAACACAAAACGTGTTTTTTTATTCCTTGCTTTAAAGTGGATATTAGTGGCTGAGGCTGTAATAATTTATTACAGCCTCATAAGGCACCTGAATGGTATCGGATCGGAAAAGTATTGGTATCGATCGATACCCAGTTTTACAGTATTTGTATCGGATCGGAAGTGAAAAATGTGGATCGGTGCATCCCTAGTTAGTGCTCATAATAGCTTCACATGGTTAGGTTTAGAATAAAGGGTCTTGGTTAGGTTTAGGCACAAGGGTAAGGGGGTTAAGTTTAGGGTTGGCTCTCTGGGTCAGGTGTAAGGTTAGGTTCAGGAAAAGGGTTCCATAAGCTGAAAAAAAAGGACACTTCCTGGTTCACCTCCGTGCAATGCTGCCTATTTCAGCGATAATAAAGATAATAACGTACCTCTAAACCTACTAGGAGGTAGGTGGGACAGTCTTACAGCTACATATTGGGATGATAACAACTAATAACGGCCATTTAATGGACTGATAACATCCGAAGCCGCTCTCTTTGATTCAAATTGTGCCACTTTCTATTTGGAGTCAACTGGACCAGTTGTTTTCAAATTGATCGATTTGGATGAAACTTTCAGAAAATAAATATTGGATGGACCTCTCTACAACTCGTTTATTTTTATTTTTATCAACACAATTCAACATGGACGTCATAGCCAACTGACCTTAGAAATAAGCCTCCAATCTTATTTGCCGTAGTTGTGTCTACTCAACCAATGAGCCACAGGAACACCCCAGTCTGGATATTGTTGTATAACAGATGACATTAACCACAGAATAGAACATTACAGCACAATGGACGCTTACCAAAATGATTGTGATGCAAACACCCAACCAAATAAGAAAATATAGCTTCATTTTTAGTGTTCCTGTTCTGATCATGGAGACACATTTTTTGTGAGAATTTTTTTTTTTTCTGTAACAGCAGCAAGGTAACTCAGTGTAAACAGAAAAATGTCCACATGCAGGAAACTATAAAACAGCTCAAAGTAAAAAGTTTCTTTTTCTTTTTCTTTTCAGGGGCAAAGGTTTACTTTTCAGCAGTGCAGCCACCCAAAGCACTGAGCCAAGAGAAGACACACGGGTGCCTTCAGGAAACCCAAACCAAATACACAGTGTCTCAGGAGAAACCTGTAAACAGCTGCAAACTGACATTCACCATAAACACGAGCGGGATTTGTGTTGTTCTGTCAAGAAGTTTTGGGAAAACTTTAAAAAAAGATAGG
>JBBPBX010002108.1:8750-21053 GCA_038048925.1 Garcialebias charrua | reverse complement strand
AAAATTACATTAAAAAGTGGAAGCAAAAAGTAGAGGGATAGGAAATAAAAGCATAAATGTAACGAAAAACAAAAACAGGTGTCTTTTGTCTTGTTTGTTTGTGTCACAAACACGTGCCAACACACAATGGCAAAGAGAGATGATCAAATATTAATTTGCCTCTCAGGGCTGAGATTGCAGTTTGGCCTCTACTGCTGCTAGTTCATTGCTGATGAGAGGATGTTGCTTCCTGCAGGAAATGGGGGAATCCAAACTAAAAGACTAACAGCCTGATTGACACGAATGTGACAACACAAACACACAGTCACACACTCAGGGACACTTCAGGCTTTGCAGTTGAAATAATAGGAGCTACTATGTTTCTATTTGTAAATGTTACTTCCTTAACTTTAATATCAAATCAAGTTATCGTAAAAATATTTTGATTTGTACAAGCTAAGTTTGAATCTAAAACATGGGTCGACAGATTGAAGATGTGCAGGTCATGCTTTATTCCACCTCCCTTTCGGCTAATTTAGAGCCTATACAGTATAATATGCGGAGAGTAACAACAATCTAATATTTTTAAAACAAAGAAAAAAAAAGAACTAATTTGATTGCTTTCAAACATAAAAAAATTTCTGGTGAGTGTGCATCTTAACATAATCTTATCTGAAGTGATAAAAAAAAAGTTAAGAAATTCTAAAACAAATAAATGAAGGTATTCTTAAAATAACCTTTACTGAACTCCTAAATGGAAATAGAGTAAAACAAACACGAGAAAACAAGTCTGTATGTAGAAAACAACAAACAAACAAATAAATAAATACACAGCTGTGTGACAACTAATTGCTCCAGGTATAATCAATGCTCAGGTTCAAAATATAACATTTCAATGTAGGTTTTTGTACAAGTGGGAATTTGTCATGTCTGAGCCTCCATCGTTTCCTCTGTTTGTTCATGTAAGTTTTTCCCAAGGGTGGAAGTAACAAATTACAAACACATTACTGTAATTGAGTAGATTTTTTTGGGTACTTGTACTTCTGAGTATTTCTTTCAAGTGTGTAATTTTACTAATATTTAAGTATAGTTTAGATCATGTAATCTACTTTGCTACTTTTAAAATCAGACATCGTTACAGAGTACAGCTGCAATTTGAATTAACATTCAAACCGTTCATCTGCATCTTTGTAGCCAATAATGGTGGATTCACACCGAACCGATTTTCAACCTCCAAAAAGCTCCTCACGCTGGAGTGGACGCATTTTGTGTCCAGACCAAAAAGCCAGAAGCGAAACTGCTGCGAAAACTGTTGCGCAGGGTTGCCAGATAAGAATTAATGAATCATCTAGTACTGTTGCTTATTTTTTATTTTTTTTACCCAAACTGTCATATTTGCTGCGTGAGGGTCTGATAAGATTAATAGTGTGTTGAGTTTAGTGAACATTTGCACTGAAAAGGGGTAAAAAAAAAAAAAAAATCATGTTTATCTGGCAACCCTGCTGCTGCGGGGTGTGTGGGAGGAGCTTACCGGTGTACCGAGTCGTCAATGCACTCCGCGAGGCGAGGAGCTTTTTATTTCTGTCTCTGTGGAGCAGACTTGACTGGTTGTGAAGGAATTGTCGCGAACACACAGCTACAATGAGTTTCTCTTCCATATTCCATGACTCCGCGGGTTTTTTCTGTGTTCCACAAACAATACGTCACATGCGCAATGGTTTCCGCGTCACTGGTTTCCGCGTCACATAGGGACTCTCCCCCTGACCCCCTCTCTTCTCCCCCGACTCTCCCTGATTGGTTGACACCCCAACCAATCAGGTAGAGTTGAGCGGCGTTTGAAAGTTTGAACGGCGAAATCTTCAGCATGTTGGAGGCGTGCTTTGGAGGCTGACGCGGGTTCACGTGCACGGAAAACGCTTTCCAGCACGCTCAACACGCACGTGGCGTGACGCCCGACGCCAAGACGCGGCTGGAGGCGCGTCCCCCATTGACTTTGCATGTAAACCGGACGCTCCTGCAGTTGAAAACGCGTTCGGTCTGGATCCACCATAAGGCTCTCAGAACGCGCCAGTTACCTATGATGTGAGCAAAGGACGACTCCGTAGAGTAGAGAGTCATGTATGCATCAAAGATATGGAGAAAAGGCCAAAATGGAGACCGAGGTCAACACTGTCACCAGAGAAAATGACGAGGTAAAGACTGAGGACGAGTGCCCGTGGCCGTACCTGGAAGAATTTTTCATGTGAGACAGTGTCCACATGCAAACTTTGTTTGATCTCTATGGTGTTAGCAGCTTACAAGACTTAAGCATCTAATCTGAAAATACATTGCAGTATACGAGGTTTTACAACTACCTGTATGATATTGCTGTTTTATTGTTTGTATGTGTGGGTTATTAGTTTGACTAAGTATGCTAAGATCTAAGATATTGTCGGTTTGCCTGGTACTAAAATAAGACGAAGCTTTTGAGCGCCTGAGGAAAGTGCGTTGAATGTAGCTGTTTTAATACAGTAAATCAAACTGAATGACTTCTATTGACAAAACTATAAAATATCAATTAGTTAAAAAGCAATTAATACTCTGAGTTGTTTTTGAGGAGTACTTTGTACTTTTACATAAGTATTTTTGTAACACCAGTACTTTTACTTGTACTGTAATTGAGTACAATTTAAGCAGTGCAACAGTACTTGTACTTGAGTACAAATTTTCAGTACTCTTTCCACCTCTGGTTCCCTTATCAGTCATGTTCACTCGTTGCAACACATTGACTATGGGAATTGCACCCCCGCGCGGTTACCTGAAGTAATACAATCACGCCTTTACAGCAGGTGGGCGTCAGCGTCACCACAGAGGCACCGCCCTCTTGGTATAAAGACGCGTGCGCCCATCTTACTTTCTCTTTTTTCCTTCACCTCGCTTACACCTGAACTTCGTGGGACTTCTCTGTAGCTACATCGCTCTATCTGAGGTGAGCTCGCTCCCTACTCTGAGCGCACAGAGAAAATTCCTACGTGTGGCTGGGCTAGCGAAAGCTAGTCCAGCGTCTTTTATTTAACCTCAAGGTTTTTTTCTTCTCTCTTCGCAGACGGTTTCGCTCGACGGCACTAACTGCGTCACACCGCTACCCCGCTAACGAGTAGCGGGCTAGCCAGCGAAAGCGACGCGACGAAGGAGACGTCTTCGGACGACGTTAGCACAGCTAACGAGCTCAACCTTCTCAGCCATGGCGCCTGAGAAAGGGAAGCGAAAAGCAAAAAATGCTAAGAAGACCAGCAGGCCAGCGAGCCCCAGCTGAGCCTGCCCCAGCGGCTGCGGCTACTCCCTCTCGGCAACGGCCACCAACGAGGCCTGTCCCGTCTGCCTAGGGATGTTGCACGCTAAGACAGCGCTGAAATCCCGCAACTCCTGTCCACATTACAGCCAGATGATAGTCTGTGAGGAAGCATCGCATGGACATCGTGGCCAAGGCCATGGGTGGTACCGCGCCAACACAGGACCCGGACCTCACAGAGGCGTTCACTCCCACACAGGAGCTCGAGAGCATTGATCTGGAGGACAGTGGATAGGTCGAATGGGAGGACAGTATGGACATGGCGGCACCCGTCGGGGACTCGACGGCTGAGTTTGACACACAAGGCCTGATGAATGCAGACGAACTCTCGCTAACAGCCTCAGGGGAGGTTTCAGACGAAGAAGCCGACAACGAGGATGAAGAGGAAGATGAAGAATTCCCCCAGAACCCGACGGCAGCTCTGCCAGAGACAGACACTTCCATCCCCGCCTTGTTCGACTTGTGTCGCAGAGTGAGACACGCTACAGATCGCCTGGCCAGAACCCCCACCTCGCCAACAGGTTACGAGGTTGGCGGGCACCTACTTCTACGCGAAGCAGCAGTTGGCCATGAGGCACAGGATGCCGATTTTCCCAGATTTCCTCACGGAGCTTACTCGCACCTGGGCTGAACCCAGGGCTCCCATGCTTCTGCCGCTCTCACAGTTCCTCGACGTCGCCGGAATGGAGGCAGCAGGAATCGCCAACGTCCCACAGATGGAGGACATGCTGGCGGCTCACTTGGCCCCTAGGACGTCAGGTGCCAAACAAACTCTGCCCAGCAAAGCCTGCCGCGCCTCGGCTGCACAGCTCGAGAAATGCTACCGAGCTCAGGGCCTCGCGGTCTGCGCGATGAACGCTTCGACATTGATGCAGGCGTACCTGGCAGAGAAGCTCCAGAAGCTCCAGGTAACCATAAACAAAAAGATGGCGGCTGACATCCTAGAGGAAGCCTGCAGGGTGACTGACTTTGTGCTCCTTCCTCCCCCCCTCCCCCAGAGTCACCAGCAGGAGCAGACCCGCGCACCTCGGCACCGCTCAGCCACACGCCGTTCCCCGCAGAAAAGACCAGCTTATGACGGGGAGCAGCGGCAGAGACCCGTAGCAGGTCCATCTCAGGTCGGTCGGTCCTGGAGCAGGAACAGGTTCGTTCCTCGCCAAGCGGCTCCGCCGAGGACTTCCTCAAACCGGGACGGAAGGCAGAAGCGGGCCTGACGAAGCGGGCCCGCTTCATAGTTTTGCAGGTTTGTCCGCCCACGGGGTACGGGAACCAAAACATTTAAACCCAGACTTTGTTTGTAAAAGACTACGAAAAGCTGGTGACATTTGTGTGTGCTCAAAACAAAATGTTTCTGATGTGTGTAATAAAGACAAATCTCTGTTCTTCAAAACACAAAAATAAAGTACCAGAAGCACAAACTGCCCTGATTCTTGACTAAAAAAAACAAAAAAAACAGGGACAACAACAACCCATTTTCATGAAAACAGTCCCGATAAAGGGAGAGGGCAAGCACCCCTTTTCCCTCGTGAAGCACAGGGTGTCAGGTCAGACAGTAACTGCAGCGGGACGTCTTCACGGCGTCCACGTACGGGCAGGTCAGTTTGCTCAGGGCCGAGCGAGGGGGGTCAGATGCTCCCCCTCTCGCACCCACGAGGCGCAGGCAGCCCGCAATAAACATGCCTCTGAGGCTCTCAGCGCATGCGCAGGCCTGGAGGGCGTATCTCCCGAACACGTGGATCATGTCAACAGTGTGTCACGGGCACCGCCTGCAGTTCCGCAAGCGGCCACCCCCGTTCACAGGGGTGCTAAAGTCAGATATAAACCCAGACCGTGCACACGTCTTGAGGGAGGAAATAACAGCAATGCTGCAGAAAGGTGTGATCCAGGTTGTTCCAAAATGTGACATAAACACTGGCCACTTCAGCAAATACTTTCTTGTGCCCAAACGGGATCAAACCTTGAGACAGATACTGGATCTCAGAGCTTTGAACAGGAGAATAACAACTTACAAGTTCAAAATGCTTATGCTGAGACAAGTGCTCCAGTCTGTGAGACCAGGAGACTACACGTGCACGGTGGATCTGAAAGATGCTTACTTCCATGTGCGCATTTGGAAGAGACACAGAAAGTATCTACGCTTTGCATTCAAAGGGAAAGCTTACGAATTCAGTGCTCTACCTTTCGGATTAAAAACCGCCCCATGCTCTTTTACAAAGTGCCTGGATGCAGCTTTGACCCCCCTCAGGGGTCAGGGGGTCCAAATTTTGAATTATTTGGACAACCTTCTGATTCTCGCAAGCAACGGAACACAAGCCCAGTTGCACACACACATGGTGATGACGCACCTGGAAGCTCTGAGCTTCATTATAAATCTGCAGAAAAGAGATCTGACTCCATCTCAGATTACCATATTTCTGGGCGTACAGGTCAACACCATCTTGTACAGAGCACTGCTTTCAGAGGAGCAGATTTCTTCAATAAGCCTCTGCTTGGCATACTTTCAGCTGGGTCAGAGAGTGTCCCTCAAGCTCTGCCAGCGCCTCTTGGACCTACTGGCAGCTCCCATCCCCTGCGTGCCTCAGGCATTGCTGAAAATGCATGCTCTGCAAATATGGCTAAAACAAACAAATGCGTCTTGCCCCCCTCAGGCGGGCAGGGAGGATTTTGATCAGCCAAGAGTGTCTGACAGCCCTGGAACCCTGGAGGGATCCCTCAGTGTTCATAGCAGGCGTCCCGCTGGGACGAGTCCTGTCTCGTGTGGTAATCAAAACAGATGCCTCGTTAGGAGGATGGGGAGCAGTTTACAGGAACCAGAACACCCAGGGGCTCTGGGAAAAGCAGGAGGCAAGGCTCCACATCAACTTACTGGAATTAAAGGCTGTTTATCTGTCAGTGAAGCTCTTTTACAAAAAGGGGCTGATTGCAAAACAGCATGTCCTCATAAAATCGGACAGCAGGACAGCAGTGTCCTACATCAACAGGGAAGGGGGGACGAGGTCCCGGGCCCTCCTCGACCTGACGCACAGGCTGCTCACGTGGTGTGGCCCCAGAATTTTGTCACTGAGAGCAACACACATCCCGGGAGAGCTAAACCGCGGGGCAGACGCCCTCTCAAGAGGACCTTTGCTGGCCTCAGAATGGAGACTGAACCTACGGATCGTGGACCAGGTTTGGTTACAATATGGGCAGGCATCCGTTGATTTGTTCGCGTGCAAAACCAGCTCGCACTGCGCTCTGTACTTTTCACTGAAGGAAACAGATGCAACGATGGGGAAGGATGCCCTAGCCCACAAATGGCCAGCAGAGGTGCTGTATTACGCGTTTCCACCTGTCCCTTTAATTCAGGTGATGCTGGAACGTGTACGCAGGGGAGCCCTCTCCCGGATATTAATAGCCCCTAGGTGGCCACAGAAACAGTGGTTCCCAGAAATAATCTCATTGTTGTCAGGGACACCATGGCAACTGACCCTCCACAGGGACCTGCTGACTCAAGCCCACGGGCAGCTTCTCCACCCACGTCCAGAACTGTGGCAACTCACAGCTTGGCTGCTGAAAGGAACAGGCTGATGGCCTCGGGCCTCCCCAGTAATGTTATAAACACAATACAGGGGGCGAGAGCTGGGTCAACTCAGACTCTCTATGCTCGTAAATGACGTGTCTTTGGGGCCTGGTGTCTAGAGAGGAATATTATCTCATATTCCTGCGACTTAGTCCAGCTCCTGACCTTTTTACAGGACCTGCTGGAAAAATGCTGCTCATTCTCCACCATTAAGGTGTTTTTGTCAGCCATATTGGCGTGCCACGAAGGCTGGGGAGGGAAAACTCCCAGTGCCCACCCTCTCATGATGTGTTTCATGAAGGGCATGCTGAAGAAAAGGCCCCCCAGCAGGCCCCTGGCCCCTGACTGGGACCTCCAGTCAGTCCTTGACGCTTTGTGTGAGCATCCATTTGAGCCTCTGAGCAGTATTAATATAAATTTGCTATCTTATAAAACTGATCTACTCTTGGCTCTTTGCTTAGCTAAACGTGTAAGCGACCTCCACGCTTTATCTGTGCATCCAATGTGTACAAAGTTTGCCCCTGATGGGTCAAAGGTCACCCTACGTCCTAACCCTGCATATGTGCCAAAAGTACCAACTCTAAATCACAGAAGTCTGGACTTTGAGCTCTCTGAGTTTCCTCCCCACCTTGTTCTCACTGAGGAACAGAGGAGTTCGAGATCACTCTGCCCTGTCAGGGCCCTGAGTGTTTACATCCGCAGAATTATCAGTTGGAGGAAAACAAACCAACTGTTTGTTTGTTTTGCCAATCCTGCTGCCGGCAGAGCCCTTTCAAAGCAGCGCCTCTCACACTGGGTGACTGAGGCAATAAAAAGGGCGTACAGCAGCAAAGGTCAACAGGTGCCCTCTGGGGTACACGCCCATTCCACTTGAGGCCTGGCGGCCTAATGGACTCTGTTTAAGGGTGTTCCAGTGGCAGACATTTGTGCTGCGGCAAACTGGAGTTCCACAAACACATTTGCAAAACACTATAATAGACCTTTTACCAGTTGACGTCATTGCGCATGTGCACTCGCATTTTTCCAGAATTTTCCGGAAGCTAGGGGGAGCGCGTCCAGTGTATTCATTACTGCCAACGGTCGCGGTGGGGAAATATGACTTTTATTGTGTTTATAATTGTTCCAGGCACCGTAAACGAGTAAAAGAAAAAGGTGAGACTTGTTCGTTTTACAACGTCCCTCTAGGAAAGTCGAGTAAAGTGACTAAAAGAAGGAAGATGTGGCTTCAAGCGCTTCGCCGGCAGGACTTCACCCCGACACAAAGCACCAACGTGTGTAATCAGCATTTTTTATCTGGCATGGCCATTAATGGTCCAAGCTCCGTGGATTACGTTCCAACATTACATCTTGGATATGGGAAACAGACAAAACAGAGAACAACCTCCCGCAGCAGAATGCTACTGGACAGTTGCTAAGTTAGCAGCTAGCTAGTTCTACGAGACCTCGCTGTTCCTCAGTCCACTGCCTGTGTTGAAGTTTCAACCTGTTTCAACCTGCGACATGCAAGGAGATTCTTCCTTCAACCCCCCTGAAGAAATAACAGGTGAGTAAAATAGCATCAAACACTCTGTGCAGCTCTATAAAAATGAACAGACCACTGCACTGTTAGCTGTTATCATTTGAACTCTTTCTGCGTTGAAAAAATATACAGTAGTAGTTTCCACAAGACAAACATGTTTTATTAACATTATTTGAGGTCTGACTTTAAAAACATTTCAGCCATTTCTCTGTTTCTGTAAGTTATTCGCACAGTTTTGCTGGGAGCATTTGCTGGGAAAAAAAAAAGTTGTCCCCATTTTCCATCAGCGCACACAATCACCTCCTCTCGTATCCGCGGCACAATGTTCAGGCATTTTGACCAGTTGTTGTCCACTATTTTAAGAAACCAAGCTTCTAAATTACAACTCTCTATCATTACGAAGCTGCTCGGCTCCTTCCTACCCCCCTGCATCCGGTTTCTGCTTTTTGCCGTCCAATCAGAACGCTCGTTTCAGGCGAGCTTTGCGTGATGACGTCAACTGGTAAAAGGTCTATTTGGCTGTCACTGCTTGTGACGTCACTAAGGCTGTACTCTCTAACACACAGTAGATATCAGCCAAAACGTCTGAAGTATAAAGGCAGAAGTTCTCACAAGCATGCATTTTTCCTGAGCATTTCAAGGGCATGAATGAATTACGTTCCCATAGTCAATGTGTTGCACCGAGTGAACATGACTGATAAGGGAACTGAAAGTTATGCACCTTAACTCATGTTCCCTGAAGTAAGGGAACGAGGTGCAACACATGTTTGCCCTTTTCAATGCCCAAGCTCGGTGAAGTGCTCTTGGAGAAAGTAAGATGGGCGCACGCGTCTTTATACCAAGAGGGCGGGGCCTCTGTGGTGACGCTGACGCCAACCTGCCGTAAAGGCGTGATTGTATTACTTCAGGTAACCGCGCGGGGGCGCAATTCCCATAGTCAATGTGTTGCACCTCGTCCCCTTCCTTCAGGGAACATGAGTTATGGTGCATAACTTTCAGTTTTTGCTGCCTCATTAGCTTTTGCTTTGTTTTAGTTTAGATAAATGCTCACTTTTTTTGTCTCCCGTGTCTGCCTGCAAGTTGGTTCAACACATTAACAACAGATCATGTCAGTATCAAACTTTGCGTCAAAAGTACTTTTGTATGGAAAAACAACAAAGTAACATCAGTCACCAAGAATGTCAGGTCTTTTCCCAAATTGAGAGACTGGATTTGGAAAGTCATACGCTTTTGTGTCACTTTTATACACCAGGGACATTCAAACAATTCAATAAATAAATTGCTGTACCGGTACTTTCACTGTAAGCAACAAAAAAACTCTATTAGTTTTTTTGGTGTTGCATTTACTTGCTGCATGTTTACCTCTGCACATGGAGAATAACTCTGTCTAGAGTAGACACCTTATTTAAATTATAGTGTGCAGTCTATCTTACTGTGGCTCTTTAATTTGTGCTTTAATGCTTCATCTCTGAGTTATTTACCCAAGAAATCAAAATCTTGTCATATTTGGAAAAGGCTTATTGCACCCATTTCTCTGAGCCTAAACTTTGCAGAGAGTATATTTTTACTGTGTGCATAAGTTTAAATCAAAGGGTAGGAGCAAATTCTGAGCTTTACGTTAGCCTTAACGCAAACATACTATAACACAATGTTGTATGACACAATCATTGCTCCACGTACTTAATCTATTGTATTGATGTTTGGGGAAAAGCTTGTACGGTAAAACAATCACAAAGCCTATTTTTGTATTGCAGAAAAGAGCTGTAAGAATTATCGCTAGAAAACATTACTGTCATCCAACAAGCACATTATTTTATCAACTGAAATTATTGAAGTTCCATGATTTGGTAGAATTTAATATTTTATCAGTTATGTATAGGGCTCAGAATAACGCATTACCTTTAAATATCCAAATGCATTTTGTCAAAAGACAAAGTTGTTATAATCTTAAAGGTGCAATATGTAATTTCTGGAACATGCTGGAACTAAGGAAAATTTTGAACAGACACGTTTCTGGTCCCTCCCACTCAGAGCCATATATGGCTCTGCTCCCCCTCGCTCTCGCAGCTCTGCTTCCGAATGCTCCGCCTCCACTGCATGTCCTGTCAGTCGCTGCAAAGTTCTGTGGTTATATGTTAATAAAACGTTCTAAAAAATAAAATAAAAACAGGGAGCACTGGTTCAGCACACCAGAACACCATGAAATCTGCTGAGCCTCTTGCAGCCACATTGGACATGAGTTTAATTCACTCGTGACAAATTCATTCATTTCCTCAATGTTACAGTCATGGATCAGTGGAGGATGAAGCGATCACTTGACTTTTGGCAAAAAAACAAAAGAAAAGTCCAGATCAGGGATGAAGAAGGGGAATTTAATACATTTGTGTCACATACAAAACAGTTTTGCATCGCTTTGCAATACTTTGAACGAGAACCTGCGCGGCCGCGGGGGCTGGGACAGGCGGGGGCGTGGGTTAGGAGCGTGAGAAGTGAGAAGCTCTGTTTTTATTGGCTGGTTAAAAACTCTGTTTTTATTGGCTGGTTAACGGCGGGTCACTGTGGCTTTTTAGAAATGCTTTTAGAGAAGCAAGGGGACTATATTTTTTTTCAGAGATTACTTTGTCTAACATACGTCTGTCAGGAGATAGTGATAGAGTGAAGAAATATGTTAAATATATATTTTTAGACAACTTACAGACTGCACTACAGAACTGCAGACTACAGCTTTAAGGGGACAGATATATTTGTAAAACCACAATTCAGAACTTTGAAGGGACGGTCTACCTCAATCCAGGGAACTGGATTATGGAATGGCTTGGAGAATGTAGTTAAAAATGCCAAGTCAATGTTTGCATTAAGAAAATGATCAAAACTAAATTGCAAAAAAAAAAAATATATGAAGTAGCATAATGTGTACTAGCGAAAGCTAGTCCGGCACATTTTCTCTTAACCCCGAAGTATTTTCTTCTCCTCTCTCCGCAGAATGCTTCGCTCGACGGCGCTAACTGCGCAACAACCGCTACCCCTGCTAACTCATAGCGGGTTAGCCAGCGAAAGCGACGCAACGGAGGAGACGTTTCGAAATAAAAGAAAAAGGATTCTGGAAGGACTCGCTCGCCTTATCTCAGACATGCCTCTGGAGAAAGGAAAGCGAAAGACAAGACTTCCAAGGAAAACCAGCAGGAGAGCGAGCCCAACCTTGCGCGCCTGTTCCTAGCGGATGCGGTTTCTCCCTCGCAGCGACGGACACCCACAAGGCCTGTCCCGTCTGCTTGGGGATGTTACACGCAAAAATGGCGCTGGATGTGCCCGACTCTTGCCCACACTGCAGCCAGGTGCTGCTGGGGGCAGACCTGCGTAGCCTCGACACCACTCAGCATCGCGTGCCCCACCGCAAAAGCGGCCGGCGTACGAGGACGAGCACTGGCAGAATCAACCGTCGGGCCCATCTCGGACTGAACACACATGGAGCAAAAACAGGTTTGTCCCCCGCCAGGTGGTCAGACACAGGGCCTCCTCGATGAACCGGGACACCAGACAAAAGCGTGCCTGATGAACCAGGTTCACGTCTTGGGTTTACACGATCACCCGCCCAAGCGGTACGGGGAATGATCTTTTCATGTCCAGACTTTATTTGTAGCACGGTACAAAAAGCTGGTAACTCTGTTGCATGCACAAATCATGTTTTTCCTGCTGTGAGTGACATAAAGTCATATATGTCGTTACACATAAGCATGAATAAAGCTCAAAAAACAGCCCCTCTCTGTTTTATTGACTCTCAAAAAAAAAAAAACAACAACAAACACAATAACTTCAGCAGAACGGGTCCCTCTGGCCTGCCAGCCAACATAAAGGGAGGGGGCCGTCTCCCCTCCCTCACGGCTCACGGGGTGTTAGCCTAATCAATGAGCCCCA